>CM038725.1:2620088-2862588 GCA_021613375.1 Megaleporinus macrocephalus | reverse complement strand
CGTACTGTATCCTTGGGAACAGACGGAGCGGAAAGCAGCGAAGAAGCTCTTAAAAAAAAAAGTGGCAATCACCTCCCGGTTAAGTGCTGCCATATAAATAGTCATTTCACACTGAAAGGCCTGGACTGGAGTCTTCCACACGCTCACACTATGTGAGAAATGATAGGAATTCGAGACACTTTGTCTGCTGGAAAAGAAGGAATTCTGAAGTCGGAACCATTTGGGAATATAACACACGAACGACAGTGAGGAGAAATGTCTGTGCAGCTGTTTTTCAGGGGCGTGTAAATGATAAGACCACCTAAATAACCCCACGTCCATCAGGGTTTAGTATTTCATTAGTCCTGGAACTGAAATCACATGTACACATAGATTACAATGAGGAATAATAGAACTAAACTTTGTCCAGCATATTTATACTAAATGCACTGCTAAGAGGAGCTACTGTGCTGCTGTATCTGATCAATAAGTGTATTTACACCATCAGATCTGATTAGAACAGATGTAAATAATCAGACATACAATACAAAGTATCATGAATATGTTATTGTGAGAGAAGTAGATCAGATCTTGATCCAGTTTGAAGAACAAAGTTGGGTTCCAGATTTCTCCTGGACGCCCCAGACATTGTATGAATGTGTTCAGTTCCTTCAACAGCAAATCTTGATTTATCTTAATGAAGTACTGAGCAGTCAAAGCAGGTATTAGATGAGAACTGATAATAATACTGGGTTGTTTAGGAGAAGCTTGGAAAGAATGAAATAAACACACTGACGTATGAATAAGCACTATTTACTCTATTCGTTCGTTTGCTCAGTTCATTTGGATTTCGTTCGGTGCTCGTTCGCTGTACGTCCGGTGCTCGCTCGGTACTCGTTTGGGGCTCATTCACCATTCTCTCGATGCTCGTTCGCCTTTCGCTTGGTGCTCGTTTGGCTTTCACCCGGTGCTCGTTCGGCGTTTGCCTGGTGCTCGTTCGGCGTTTGCCTGGTGCTCGTTCGGGGTTTGCCTGGTGCTCGTTCGGGGTTCGGTCGGGGCTCATTCACCATTCGCTCGATGTTCATTCGGCTTTCGCTCTGTGCTCGCTCGGGGTTTGCTCAGTGTTCTTTCGCCATTCACTCGATGCTCGTTCGGTGCTCGTTCGGTGTTTACTTGATGCTCATTCGGTGCTCGTCTGGCGTTCCCTCGTTCGGCGTTTGCCTGGTGCTCGTTTGCTGTGCACTCGGTGCTCGTTTGCCGTTTGCCTGGTGCTCGTTTGCTGTGCACTCGGTGCTCGTTCGGCGTTTGCCTGGTGCTCATTCGGCGTTTGTCTGGTGCTCGTTCGGGGCTCATTCACCATACGCTCGATGCTCACTTGATGCTCGTTCGGTGCTCGTCTGGCGTTCCCTCTGTGTTCATTCGGTGCTCGTTCGTCTTTCGCTCTGTGCTCGTTCGGGGTTTGCTCAGTGTTCTTTCGCCGTTCACTCGATGCTCGTTCGGTGCTCGTTCGGTGTTTACTTGATGCTCGTTCAGTGCTCGTCTGGCGTTCCCTCTGTGCTCGTTCGGTGCTCGTTCGGTGCTCGTTCGGCGTTCGCCTGGTGCTCGTTTACTGTGCACTCGGTGCTCGTTCGGCGTTCGCCTGGTGCTCGTTTGCCGGGCACTCGGTGCTCGTTCGCCGTTTGCCTGGTGCTCGTTTGCCGGGCACTCGGTGCTCGTTCGGTGCTCGTTCGCCGTTTGCCTGGTGCTCGTTCGTGGCTCATTCACCATACGCTCGATGCTCACTTGATGCTCGTTCGGCGTTCGCCTGGTGCTCGTTTGCCGGGCACTCGGTGCTCGTACGGTGCTCGTTCGCCGTTTGCCTGGTGCTCGTTTGCTGTGCACTCGGTGCTCGTTCGGCGTTTGCCTGGTGCTCGTTTGCTGTGCACTCGGTGCTCGTTCGGCGTTTGCCTGGTGCTCGTTTGCTGTGCACTCGGTGCTCGTTCGGCGTTTGCCTGGTGCTCGTTTGCCGGGCACTCGGTGCTCGTTCGGCGTTTGCCTGGTGCTCGTTTGCCGGGCACTCGGTGCTCGTTCGGTGCTCGTTCGCCGTTTGCCTGGTGCTCATTCGGCGTTTGCCTGGTGCTCGTTCGGGGCTCATTCACCATACGCTCGATGCTCACTTGATGCTCGTTCGGCGTTCGCCTGGTGCTCGTTTGCCGGGCACTCGGTGCTCGTACGGTGCTCGTTCGCCGTTTGCCTGGTGCTCGTTTGCTGTGCACTCGGTGCTCGTTCGGCGTTTGCCTGGTGCTCGTTTGCTGTGCACTCGGTGCTCGTTCGGCGTTTGCCTGGTGTTCGTTTGCTGTGCACTCGGTGCTCGCTCGGTGTTCGCCCGGCGCTTGTTTGGCGTTCACTTTGTGCTTATTCCGGGTTTGCGCGGTGTTCGTTTGCCGTTCACTCGATGCTCGCTCGACGCTGGTTCGGCTCTCGCTCTGTGGTCACTCAGGGTTTGCTCGGTGTTTGTTCAGCTTTCGCTAAGTGTTCTCTCTGTGCTTGTTCGGGGTACAGTCGGTGTTCGTTCGGTGCTCATTCGCTGTTTGTTCGATGTTCACTCGGTGTTCGTTCACCGTTCGCCTGGTGCTCGTTCGGCTTGCTCGGTACCCATTCGCTCAGTTCATTTGGCTTGCGCTCGGTGTTTCTTCAGCTTTCGCCCGGGGCTCGTTCAGGGTTTGGTGTTCGTTCGCCTTTTGCTCGGTGCTTGTCTTTTCACTCTCTGTGCTGGTTCGGGGTTCACTCGGTGCTCGTTTGGGGTACAGTCGGTGTTCGTTCGGTGCTCATTCGCTGTTTGTTCGGTGTTTGCTCACCGTTCGCTCGGTATAAATATATATAAATATATAAACCTATATATTAAGTATACATTTATGTAAAACACAGCATGACCTTTGTAAATACTGTAGCCATGTTTTCTTCTTGTTGTGGTTCTGCAGTTAGAACTAATTCAGTAAACGGTCCACAGAGAGGCGTCAGGGCTCGTAGGTGTTACTAATCATTTAATTACTCGCACGCCGCCTAGAAACAGCCTGGTATGTGGTCAGCTCATCGATTTGAGCTTCTTCCTCAAACAGAGCCTGCCGGCCAGGAACCATTTACAGAGCCTTATTTAAACACTGCACCTGCACACGGCGTGCAGAACTAGCTGTGGCGTATCAAACGATATCAACAAACAGCTCCAGCGTGTTTGTTCTCTGGGCTGAAGGTTAAAGTGGAGGAGCACCAGCAGCGTCAGGTGGCACCTGAGCTGGACGGCTAGACGAGCGGCACGGCCACTGTCTGGCAGGAATAGAGGCCTGGCTCTGGTTACTGTGCTGCCAAACGCTCTCATTACTGATGAAGTGTGACCACTTGACATGCTGCAGATGCCTGAGGGTGTTCACGTCAGAGAAATCAAGTTCCTTTGTTGCTGACCGGGTTAGGGGCCATGTTTTGTTCCTCAAAGCTGGACAGACCAAAGTGCTGGACGTTTTCATCATGGTGACTCGGTGATCTGCGTTTGTGGCTGGACGGGAAGCGGATCTGTTGCTTACAGTCAGAGGTGTCAAGTAACTAAGTACAAATACTTTGTTACCTTACTAAAGTAGAAATTTTGGTTATTTATACTTTACTAGAGTAATTACTTTATATTATTTACAAATTATTTACATTTATTATACTTTCTACTCCTTACATTTACACTCCATTATCAGTACTTTCTACTTCTTACATTTACACTCCATTATCAGTACTTTCTACTCCTTACATTTACACTCCATTATCAGTACTTTCAACTCCTTACATTTACACTCCATTATCAGTACTTTCTACTCCTAACATTTACGCTCCATTATCAGTACTTTCTACTCCTAACATTTACGCTCCATTATCAGTACTTTCTACTTCTTACATATACACTCCATTATCAGTACTTTCTACTCCTTACATTTACACTCCATTATCAGTACTTTCTACTCCTTACATTTACACTCCATTATCTGTACTTTCTACTCCTTACATTTACACTCCATTATCAGTACTTTCTACTCCTTACATTTACACTCCATTATCTGTACTTTCTACTCCTTACATTTACACTCCGTTATCAGTACTTTCTACTCCTTACATTTACACTCCATTATCAGTACTTTCTATTCCTTACATTTACACTCCATTATCAGTACTTTCTACTCCTTACATTTACACTCCATTATCAGTACTTTCTACTCCTTACATTTACACTCCATTATCAGTACTTTCTACTCCTTACATTTACACTCCATTATCTGTACTTTCTATTCCTTACATTTACACTCCATTATCAGTACTTTCTACTCCTTACATTTACACTCCATTATCAGTACTTTCTACTCCTTACATTTACACTCCATTATCAGTACTTTCTATTCCTTACATTTACACTCCATTATCAGTACTTTCTACTTCTTACATTTACACTCCATTATCAGTACTTTCTACTCCTTACATTTACACTCCATTATCAGTACTTTCTACTCCTTACATTTACACTCCATTATCTGTACTTTCTATTCCTTACATTTACACTCCATTATCAGTACTTTCTACTCCTTACATTTACACTCCATTATCAGTACTTTCTACTCCTTACATTTACACTCCATTATCAGTACTTTCTACTCCTTACATTTACACTCCATTATCAGTACTTTCTACTCCTTACATTACACTCCATTATCAGTACTTTCTACTCCTTACATTTACACTCCATTATCAATACTTTCTACTCCTTACATTTTAATCATAGTCTCGTTACTCCTATTTCATTTCAGTTTGTTTTCATTCATGTACATTAACATTCTAGTAAAGATTATTGATAACATGTCTTTGAAGTTGAGCTTCATTACAATACTTATAGACGACTAGTCATCATATCTTCTGCTCCATGAAACACATGTTAATGTTCAGTAGTAACAGATATGCTTCTTTAATATATTTACATTGTACTAAACTACATTCATGTTTAATGGGTGTATATGAGCTGAAACAGGAAGCCTAGCGCATCCCAAATTTATCAACATTAACATTTTAATATAACATTATAGTCATTATGGCTTTTAGAAGAATGGGCTTTTTGAGGAGGTGGGCTAGTGTAGACTGTAGACCCCTGTGGTGTAGCCTAAGCTTTTGTCCTTAATAACATTTTTACCCTTTACTTTTATACTTTCTGAAAGCAGTACTTTTACACTTTTACTGGAGTAAAAAGCTTCAGTTGATACTTCAACTTCTACATAACTATGTTTAAACCCTACTGTCTATACTTCTACCTGAATACTTTTGATATTGTTGCTTACAGTCGCGGAAAGAAGCACAAACACATCTTTGTTTTCAACAATATGACACATTATGTAGGGTGAAGGAAAGTGGGCATCATGTGGCCCCTGCTCTCCATTAGCACTGCTAATAGAAAAACAGGTACCTGATTTATAGTAGTACTGGGCTGGCAGTGCAGAATGACCTATATATACAGTCGAGGCTCACTGGTGCTGAAAACGTGTCTGTAAGACTGTCAGGCGTTTAGAGAAGTCATTAATTATTAATGTTGAACGAGAATACACAAAGAGACCAACAAGATCAACAAACAACAGGGAGAATCCAAAAGGGAGGCCACAAAACAGCCCAAAGTCCAAACCAGAGCAAACAGGACCAGAGGACGCAAACGAGAAGAGAAATCCAGAAAACAGAAATCGGGTCAAACATGAGCTGGAATACAGAGAATAATCAAATTACGTTTTTACATTCGTTTTTAGACGAACGCCAATAAGTTGCAATACGAAACACAAAACACTGGGTTTCAGTATCTTCTGAATAATCAGACAATAACAAACAGCTGTGAGACTAGAATTCAGGTGACGAGGAAACGAAGGTCTATTGCTTAAGAATGGAAAACTCTGAGTCAGGTGGTCCGTTCATCATGAAAGCTGCTGCTTTCAAATAAATTTCACCAAAAATCTAATTTTCACATTGGATTTGCACCTTTTTACACGAACTTCCTATTCGCCAACTTCTTGTTCCAGTATTCCAGGTCCACTAACTAACTAAACCTGAAAACAAACAAAAATACACAGAACTACCCCTAACTCCTCTAACTACCCCTAACTCCTCTAACTACCCCTAACTCCCCTAACTACCCCTAACTCCCCTAACTACCCCTAACTCCCCTAACTCCCCTAACTACCCCTAACTCCTCTAACTACCCCTAACTACCCCTAACTCCTCTAACTACCCTAACTACCCCTAACTCCCCTAACTCCCCCTAACTCCCCTAACTACCCCTAACTCCTCTAACTACCCCTAACTCCCCTAACTACCCCTAACTCCCCTAACTACCCCTAACTCCTCTAACTACCCCTAACTCCCCTAACTACCCCTAACTCCCCTAACTACCCCTAACTACCCCTAACTCCCCTAACTCCCCCTAACTCCTCTAACTACCCCTAACTCCCCTAACTACCCCTAACTCCTCTAACTACCGCTAACTCCTCTAACTACCCCTAACTCCCCTAACTCCCCCTAACTCCTCTAACTACCCCTAACTCCCCTAACTACCCCTAACTCCTCTAACTACCCCTAACTCCCCTAACTACCCCTAACTCCTCTAACTCCCCCTAACTCCCCTAACTACCCCTAACTCCCCCTAACTCCTCTAACTACCCCTAACTCCCCTAACTACCCCTAACTCCTCTAACTACCCCTAACTCCCCTAACTACCCCTAACTCCCCTAACTCCCCCTAACTCCTCTAACTACCCCTAACTCCCTAACTACCCCTAACTCCTCTAACTACCCCTAACTCCCCTAACTACCCCTAACTCCCCTAACTCCCCTAACTCCTCTAACTACCCCTAACTCCCCTAACTACCCCTAACTCCTCTAACTACCCCTAACTCCCCTAACTACCCCTAACTCCCCTAACTACCCCTAACTTCTCTAACTACCCCTAACTCCCCTAACTACCCCTAACTCCCCTAACTACCCCTAACTCCCCCTAACTCCTCTAACTACCGCTAACTCCCCTAACTACCCCTAACTCCCCTAACTACCCCTAACTCCTCTAACTCCCCTAACTATCCCTAACTACCCCCAACTACCCCTAACTCCTCTAACTACCCCTAACTCCCCTAACTACCCCTAACTCCTCTAACTACCCCTAACTCCCCCTAACTTCTCTAACTACCGCTAACTCCTCTAACTACCCCTAACTCCCCTAACTACCCCTAACTCCCCTAACTATCCCTAACTACCCCTAACTCCTCTAACTACCGCTAACTCCTCTAACTACCCCTAACTCCCCTAACTACCCCTAACTCCCCTAACTATCCCTAACTACCCCTAACTCCTCTAACTACCGCTAACTCCTCTAACTACCCCTAACTACCCCTAACTCCTCTAACTACCCCTAACTTCTCTAACTACCCCTAACTCCCCTAACTACCCCTAACTCCTCTAACTACCCCTAACTCCCTAACTACCCCCTAACTCCTCTAACTACCCCTAACTCCCCTAACTACCCCTAACTACCCCTAACTCCTCTAACTACCGCTAACTCCTCTAACTACCCCTAACTCCCCTAACTACCCCTAACTCCCCTAACTATCCCCAACTACCCCTAACTCCTCTAACTACCGCTAACTCCTCTAACTACCCCTAACTACCCCTAACTCCTCTAACTACCCCTAACTCCCCTAACTACCCCTAACTACCCTAACTCCCCTAACTACCCCTAACTCCTCTAACTACCCCTAACTCCTCTAACTCCCCTAACTACCCCTAACTACCCCTAACTCCTCTAACTACCCCTAACTCCTCTAACTACCCCTAACTACCCCTAACTCCTCTAACTACCCCTAACTCCTCTAACTACCCCTAACTCCCCTAACTACCCCTAACTACCCCTAACTCCTCTAACTACCCCTAACTACCCCTAACTCCCCTAACTCCCCTAACTCCCCCTAACTCCCCTAACTATCCCTAACTACCCCTAACTCCTCTAACTACCGCTAACTCCTCTAACTACCCCTAACTACCCCTAACTCCTCTAACTACCCCTAACTCCCCTAACTACCTCTAACTACCCCTAACTCCTCTAACTACCGCTAACTCCTCTAACTACCCCTAACTACCCCTAACTCCCCTAACTACCGCTAACTCCTCTAACTACCCCTAACTACCCCTAACTACCCCTAACTCCTCTAACTACCCCTAACTACCCCTAACTCCTCTAACTACCGCTAACTCCTCTAACTACCCCTAACTCCCCTAACTACCCCTAACTCCTCTAACTACCCCTAACTCCCCTAACTACCCCTAACTACCCCTAACTCCTCTAACTACCGCTAACTCCTCTAACTACCCCTAACTCCCCTAACTACCCCTAACTCCCCTAACTATCCCTAACTACCCCTAACTCCTCTAACTACCCCTAACTCCTCTAACTACCCCTAACTACCCCTAACTCCTCTAACTACCCCTAACTCCCCTAACTACCCCTAACTACCCCTAACTCCTCTAACTACCGCTAACTACCCCTAACTCCTCTAACTACCCCTAACTCCTCTAACTACCCCTAACTACCCCTAACTACCCCTAACTCCTCTAACTACCCCTAACTCCTCTAACTACCCCCTAACTACCCCTAACTCCTCTAACTACCGCTAACTCCTCTAACTACCCCTAACTCCTTCTAACTACCCCTAACTCCCCTAACTACCCCTAACTACCCCTAACTCCTCTAACTACCCCTAACTACCCCTAACTCCCTAACTCCCCTAACTCCCCCCTAACTCCCCTAACTATCCCTAACTACCCCTAACTCCTCTAACTACCGCTAACTCCTCTAACTACCCCTAACTACCCCTAACTCCTCTAACTACCCCTAACTCCCCAAACTACCCCTAACTACCCCTAACTCCTCTAACTACCGCTAACTCCTCTAACTACCCCTAACTACCCCTAACTCCTCTAACTACCCCTAACTCCTCTAACTACCCCTAACTACCCCTAACTACCCCTAACTCCTCTAACTACCCCTAACTCCTCTAACTACCCCTAACTACCCCTAACTCCTCTAACTACCGCTAACTCCTCTAACTACCCCTAACTCCCCTAACTACCCCTAACTCCCCTAACTCCCCCTAACTCCTCTAACTACCCCTAACTCCCCCTAACTCCTCTAACTACCCCTAACTCCCCTAACTACCCCTAACTCCTCTAACTACCCCTAACTCCCCTAACTACCCCTAACTGCCCTAACTTCCCATAACTCCCTCTAACTACCCCTAACTCCCCTAACTACCCCTAACTCCTCTAACTACCCCCTAACTCCCCTAACTACCCCTAACTCCCCTAACTCCCCCCTAACTCCTCTAACTACCCCTAACTCCCCTAACTACCCCTAACTCCTCTAACTACCCCTAACTCCCCTAACTACCCCTAACTCCCCTAACTACCCCTAACTTCTCTAACTACCCCTAACTCCCCTAACTACCCCTAACTAGCCCTAACTCCTCTAACTACCCCTAACTACCCCTAACTCCTCTAACTACCCCTAACTCCCCTAACTCCTCTAACTACCCCTAACTCCTCTAACTACCGCTAACTCCTCTAACTACCCCTAACTCCCAAAACAGGGGAAAAGGGTAGACAAACAAAAGGCACCCGTCCCCTACGTCCCACAGAGATCTTATGGAATCTAACAAAGCTGTTACTAAGTGGACAAGTGTGGTGGACATGTCGGGCTGGTCCGGGCAGGAGTTGTTCCAGGTCAGGTCAAAGGAGAGAACCCTTAATGTCTCACAAGATGGCCGCTGTTTTATACTTCAGGGCACCCCCTAGTGGTTGATCATGGACCTGCACACAGTGTCAGGTAGAAAGGTAGGTAGAGTAGCCCCAATCCTGGAGTTCTTCCCTTTGTAGACAGTTTGTAGACCTTAGAACTTACAGGTCTGTCAACCAAAGCAGTTCCCAAAGAACTCACTGACATCAGTGTCACTGCAGTGCTGAGAATGACCCACCGTCCTAATAGTAGCTGCTCTGTGGTGGTCCTGTGGGGGTCCTGCCATTGAAGGACAGGGTAACCAAGTATACAGAGAATCAGATGAACTACAGTCTGTAAGTGGAGGTCCTGTATGGTCAGTGGAGCTGATACAGTGGACAGTGAGTGGAGGTCCTGTATGGTCAGTGGAGCTGATACAGTGGACAGTGAGTGGAGGTCCTGTATGGTCAGTGGAGCTGATACAGTGGTAAGTGAGTGGAGGTCCTGTATGGTCAGTGGAGCTGATACAGTGGACAGTGAGTGGAGGTCCTGTATGGTCAGTGGAGCTGATACAGTGGACAGTGAGTGTAGGTCCTGTATGGTCAGTGGAGCTGATACAGTGGACAGTGAGTGGAGGTCCTGTATGGTCAGTGGAGCTGATACAGTGGACAGTGAGTGGATTTAATGTTATAGCTGATTGGTGTCCTCCTGTCTGTTGAACGCTGTTGGAGGACTGACCATCTGGGCCTCCTCCTCACCATCACCAGCCAGCTCTCCTGTCCATCTGTATCTACTGCTACACCCTCAGTTACATCACTGTACCATCCAGATGTTCCAGCATTGAGATAAGATGGGACTGTTTCAGCTCACGCCCACTTTACCCAAAGACTCAGCCAGAGACTGCCTCAGTCAGAGACTGCCTCAGTCAGAAACTGCCTCAATCAGAGACTGCCTCAGTCAGAAACTGCCTCAATCAGAGACTACCTCAGTCAGAGACTGCCTCAGTCAGAGACTGCCTCAGTCAGAGTCTGCCTCTACCTGTGCAGCTTCTAAAGCTTTGCTATCCAGATTTCAAACAGAGACTCTTTTCTTTGGTGTTTAGTTTATTAAACTGTAAATACTGTTTGATCAGAGGAGGACGGGTCTCCACTTGTGAGTCTAGGTTCCTCCCAAGGGTTCTTCCTCCAGTCTGAGGGAGGTGTTCTTGCCACTGTTGCCTCTGGTTTGCTCACTGGGGGGTATATATGTTGTAACTGTCTGTTTTCAAAACTCTGTAAAACTGCTTTGAGACAACATCGTTGTAAAAAGTGTTATATAAATAAACTTGACTCGTGTATGTACACAGTAATTAATACAGAGGCCAACAAGATACATTTACCCAACACGTCTACAGTAAGTAGCTTCTGATTTAGAGAGATTTAGATTCAGATATAAGAGGATTTCAGCACCATCTGTAATCGGCAGGCTTTCCTGGAACGAGCTGCCGCTCTCGGAGCTGGAGAGCACTCAGAGGCACATTAATTCTAGAAGTGAGTTTGGGTGCTTGCAGTCTGACTGTATGTGTAAAAAGCTGGCAGGGGCTGTAAATTAAACATGAGCGCTGCTGGTGTGGCCACCGTCCAGGTACCTGCAGAACTACGCCTGTATTTCATCTGCTTGTTATTCCGAGCCTCACGCACAACTTTCAATTCTCTGCACAGCTTCCCAGTCGGAGCTCGCGGCCGAACAACGGATGCTGTTTTCCATGAGCTGAGGACGGGCACTTCTGAGGTGCAGCTGTTTAGAAGATCAGTGCCTTCTGCTGGTATGTTCTCGGGAAGCTCCTCATACAGTGGCGGTGATGCACATCTTTAAAACTGAAACTTTACAGCAACAGAAAAACATTTAAACCAACTACACAGTCGAGTCACATTATTATGACCACCAGCTAATATCCAGAGTGTCTGCTGCGTGCATGGACACTCTGTCTCCCAGTCCGTCTAGCAGCTAATTGAGACTCAATAAGGTCCTGGTAGGCTTTCACAGGTATCTGGAGGTATCATGCTGTCTGCAGTGCATCCCACAGCTGCTGGAGGGAGCGTTGAGGAGGATCCATAGAGCCAACACCACCATCCAGGTGGTTCTACAGATGCTCAGTTGGGTCCAAGTCTGGGGAACTAGGGACCTGAACACTGCTGTTGTCCAAAGTACAAAGTGGTCATAATAATGTGACTCGACTGTCTAAGTAAAATGTTCATTGCGTCAAAGGGACGAACGCTGATGTGTAAGACCCACGAAGAAGCAGGAACTGAAGGCGGATCCAGTAGAGGCATCATTAAAGGAAAACGCTTTGATACACCTTCAAATTCATTGCTTTCCTCAATGAACGCAAGCGTCCACACCCCGAGGCAGCAAAGCAACACCAAAACCATGATGCTCCCTCCGCCATGCTTCACAGTCGGGATGAGGTTTTGGGGTTTTGGTTTAGACAAACTTGTGACTGGCCACTATTATTATTAAGTGTTTTTCTAATAGTGCTTGAGAGGAAACACAGGATTTGGTGATGTCCTGGGCTTTGGAGAGTCATTGTCTGCACAAGATTTGCATCCAAGCATTAAACACAAGTCTTATATTAATATGTATGTTTTGTTTTTAGGCCTGTGACTGTAATCGATGGCTGTAATTCCCTCAAATTAAAGTCGATTACCTAATTCACCCTCTCTTAACCTCTGTCCCTGTAACCTCGTGTTCTTTGTTCTTTTTTTTTTATACTATCATACAATGGTGCGCTTCCATGATCATTGTTTGCTTATTGTGTTAAAACAACAGGATTTGTCCTGAGCTTCCAAGAGGAAGTGAGATTGAGGGGGAACTAATGGACTGTTGGCTTGAGGTACATGGGAATCCTGCGGGAAACTGGCCGCTGAGGATGCAGGCTAAAGCCGGCTAGTTCCTCGTGTTTTGCCATGTCTTCTGCTTCCTATATTAATGATAACAAGCTGGCCTCCCCGCTCTGCACTGATTGGTCCATAGACATGTTTGCAGGAAGCAATCGAGATAAGACCCCTGAAAGGAGCTGCTTTCCGCCTCCTCTTGCTCATTTAAGTGCAGGGAAATGAGTTGCCCTATGCAAGTGTTGACATTATGATTGAGAGCACGACATGTGGGAAAATTCTTTCTCTGCAAGAAGAAGACAAAAAAACTCAGTAAGTCCTACAAAGCACCTACTTTCAACAGTACCTGGTCTACTTTAATTTTTTTTTAGATTAGATTCAACTTTATAGTCATTGTGCAGAGTACAGGTACAACAGCATCCAACCAGAAATGCAAAAACATTATTATTTACATAAAGTTCAAAACAGAAATGACTATAATTTGAGGTTATTGTACATGTGGTGGTATATAAATAAATATATAGAATGTAGATGTACACAGAATGTGAGATAAGGGGGTGGTATATAAAATAGAATATAAATTACTGTACTTATATACAGTAAGGAGTGAAATGTAAAGAGTGCACAGAGCAGCATATGTTGAACAAGTTGTAACAGTGTAAGTAATAACTACAGATATAAACAGTGTAATATGAACAGAATTGTGAATATAAATAGAACTGTACAGGTATGAATATACAAAGATAGATGAGCAAAAATGAGTAGTGCAAAAGTAATAGGACAGTGCAGTGCAGTGAGTGCAATAATGAGGCTAAAGTGAGGGTGTAGAGTTCAGCAGGGTCACAGCCTCAGGGTAGAAGCTCTTCCTGAGTCTGTTGGTGCGGGAGCGAAGGCTCCTGTAACGCCTGCCGGATGGAGGGAGGGTAAAGAGTTTGTGGTTAGGGTGAGAGGGGTCCTTGATGATGCTTCTCGCCCTGCTCAGGCAGCGCCTCGATAGACAGACTCAATGGTGGGGAATTGTGTGCCTGTGATGCGCTGGGCAGTTTTCACCACCCGTTGAGCAGCTGACATTTGTGAACATTTGCAGTCAGGATCATATTTACTAACACAGTTTTTGTTTATGAAGTAAATAAATAAGAATTAAAATAATGATTTAAGATCAAAAACAAGATTTTTATGGAACACTTGGAACATTAAATAATAAAACAAACTGATTTCAATAGATTTACCAAAGAGATACTCAGTAGTACATACAGTAACATACAGACACTCAGTAGTACATACAGTAACATAGAGATACTCAGCAGTACATACAGTAACATAGACACTCAGCAGTACATACAGTAACATAGATACTCAGCAGTACATACAGTAACATACAGACACTCAGCAGTACATACAATAACATAGAGACACTCAGCAGTACATACAGTAACATACAGACACTCAGCAGTACATACAGTAACATAGACACTCAGCAGCACATACAGTAACATACAGACACTCAGCAGTACATACAGTAACATAGAGACACTCAGCAGTACATACAGTAACATACAGACACTCAGCAGTACATACAATAACATAGAGACACTCAGTAGTACATACAGTAACATAGAGACACTCAGTAGTACATACAGTAACATAGAGATACTCAGCAGTACATACAGTAACATAGACACTCAGCAGTACATACAGTAACATAGAGACACTCAGCAGTACATACAGTAACATAGAGATACTCAGCAGTACATACAGTAACATAGACACTCAGCAGTACATACAGTAACATAGAGACACTCAGCAGTACATACAGTAACATAGACACTCAGCAGTACATACAGTAACATAGAGATACTCAGCAGTACATACAGTAACATAGAGACACTCAGCAGTACATACAGTAACATACAGACACTCAGCAGTACATACAGTAACATAGAGACACTCAGCAGTACATACAGTAACATAGACACTCAGCAGTACATACAATAACATAGAGACACTCAGCAGTACATACAGTAACATACAGACACTCAGCAGTACATACAATAACATAGAGACACTCAGCAGTACATACAGTAACATAGAGACTCAGCAGTACATACAGTAACATAGACACTCAGCAGTACATACAGTAACATAGAGACACTCAGCAGTACATACAGTAACATAGAGACACTCAGCAGTACATACAGTAACATAGTGATACTCAGCAGTACATACAGTAACATAGACACTCAGCAGTACATACAATAACATAGAGACACTCAGCAGTACATACAGTAACATACAGACACTCAGCAGTACATACAGTAACATACAGACACTCAGCAGTACATACAGTAACATAGACACTCAGCAGTACATACAATAACATAGAGATACTCAGCAGCACATACAGTAACATACAGACACTCAGCAGTACATACAGTAACATACAGACACTCAGCAGTACATACAATAACATAGAGACACTCCGCAGTACATACAGTAACATAGAGACACTCAGCAGTACATACAGTAACATACAGACACTCAGCAGTACATACAGTAACATAGAGATACTCAGCAGTACATACAGTAACATAGAGATACTCAGCAGTACATACAGTAACATAGACACTCAGCAGTACATACAGTAACATAGAGACACTCAGCAGTACATACAGTAACATAGACACTCAGCAGTACATACAGTAACATAGAGACACTCAGCAGTACATACAGTAATATAGATACTCAGCAGTACATACAGTAACATAGAGACACTCAGCAGTACATACAGTAACATAGAGATACTCAGCAGTACATACAGTAACATAGACACTCAGCAGTACATACAGTAACATAGAGACACTCAGCAGTACATACAGTAACATAGACACTCAGCAGTACATACAGTAACATAGAGACACTCAGCAGTACATACAGTAACATAGAGATACTCAGCAGTACATACAGTAACATAGACACTCAGCAGTACATACAGTAACATAGAGACACTCAGCAGTACATACAGTAACATAGACACTCAGCAGTACATACAGTAACATAGAGACACTCAGCAGTACATACAGTAACATAGAGATACTCAGCAGTACATACAGTAACATAGACACTCAGCAGTACATACAGTAACATAGAGACACTCAGCAGTACATACAGTAACATAGAGACACTCAGCAATACATACAGTAACATAGACACTCAGCAGTACATACAGTAACATAGAGATACTCAGCAGTACATACAGTAACATAGATACTCAGCAGTACATACAGTAACATAGACACTCAGCAGTACATACAGTAACATAGAGACACTCAGCAGTACATACAGTAACATAGAGATACTCAGCAGTACATACAGTAACATACAGACACTCAGCAGTACATACAGTAACATAGAGTGGTTAGTACGGTGGTGTAGTGGTTAGTACGGTGGTGTAGTGGTTAGTATGGTGGTGTAGTGGTTAGTACGGTGGTGTAGTGATCAGTACGGTGGTGTAGTGGTTAGTACGGTGGTGTAGTGGTTAGTATGGTAGTGTAGTGGTTAGTATGGTAGTGTAGTGGTTAGTACGGTGGTGTAGTGGTTAGTACGGTGGTGTAGTGATCAGTACGGTGGTGTAGTGGTTAGTGTGGTGATGTAGTGGTTAGTATGGTAGTGTAGTGGTTAGTATGGTGGTGTAGTGGTTAGTATGGTAGTGTAGTGGTTAGTACGGTGGTGTAGTGGTCAGTACGGTGGTGTAGTGGTTAGTATGGTGGTGTAGTGGTCAGTATGGTGGTGTAGTGGTTAGTGTGGTGATGTAGTGGTTAGTATGGTAGTGTAGTGGTTAGTATGGTGGTGTAGTGGTTAGTATGGTAGTGTAGTGGTTAGTACGGTGGTGTAGTGGTTAGTACGGTGGTGTAGTGGTTAGTATGGTGGTGTAGTGGTTAGTATGGTGGTGTAGTGGTCAGTATGGTGGTGTAGTGGTTAGTATGGTGGTGTAGTGGTTAGTACGGTGGGGTAGTGGTCAGTATGGTGTGTAGTGGTTAGTATGGTGGTGTAGTGGTCAGTATGGTGGTGTAGTGGTTAGTATGGTGGTGTAGTGGTTAGTATGGTGGTGTAGTGGTCAGTATGGTGGTGTAGTGGTTAGTATGGTGGTGTAGTGGTTAGTATGGTGGTGTAGTGGTCAGCACTGTCTCCTCACTGTAAGATGATCTGGGTTGGATTCCCGGTCCAGGTGGTTCTGTGTGGAGTGTGTATGTTCTCTCTGTGTTTGAGTGGGTTCCTCCGGGTACTCCGGTTTCCTCCCACAGTCCAAACACATACATGTTAGCATCCGTTTCTGTTTATTTACTGCACCATCTTCAGCTGCAGTAACACATTTCTGCCATAGAGGTCTCTAAATCCCTGATTTTTACATAGTGCAGCTTAAAAACACTAACAGTGTATATACTGAGTAGTATCTCTTTTTAAAACTGTCTGTATTTATTTACTGCACCATCTTCAGCTGCAGTTTCCTCCACGAACTCATCGGGCCTTTCAGCTCCGCTCCACCATACGCTGCTCAGAGCTTCGTGCAGAGCCCTTGTGGTCTCATATCTCGCCCATAATCTTGTGTCCACAAATTCCACAAACACAATAAAGAGCTCTTCCAAAACGGAACATTGCTGGGGTTTGCTCGTGATTCCACAATTCCCTCCGGATAAAATATGAAATAGAAAAAAAGAGCTTAAGTAAATGTTGGCTGTCGGAGGAGTGAAATGGGCCGCAGTCACAGCTCTGTTTTATTGGCTCAATTGCTTATTCAAACATATATTTACCACCTTAAAAATGCAGAGCTATCAGCTGCTCCCTCGCCCCGGAGTCGAGCACATAGCTGCTCCTAGCAGAGAAAACACCTCCGCGCGGCCGTGCGGCTTAAACAAACAAGGATCGTTTGTCCACGATATGAGGCCGACAGACAAAATCCGAGCTGGACCCAGAATCGAGAATAACTTTTCACCTCGGTGTGATCCGGTTTCAGTCTGGTGTGCGTTTGATTGTATAACAGTCCAGGAACTCCTCTCGGCTTTAAGAGGGCTCTGAAAACGGGCTATGTTGATGGTTTCTGCAGGACTTGGGTTTCACTGCACCGCACAGTTTCGGGGAGGTGGGGTACAACAGATCCTGGGATTTATTATCGCATGATGTGGGCAGGGATGCCGGGCATACTTTCTTAGGACTTTTTATTTTTCTTTGCTTTTACATCTGTACAAATGTCACAGCTGTAAGGAAATTCGACCAGCCGGTCCGGCTTCGTTACAGAGCAGTCACAATCAAAATACCAGAGAATAGAGGCACAGGGTCTGCCTCCAAACCCAGTCAGCTGCCTATGTAGTGCAGTGACTGAGTCTTACTGTATTACTCTCTAGGAGCTGTGTAAGTATCACTGACTCTGGATCAGCTGTGTACGTATCACTGACTCTGTATCAGCTGTGTAAGTATCACTGACTCTGGATCAGCTGTGTAAGTATCACTGACTCTGTATCAGGTGTGTAAGTATCACTGACTCTGTATCAGCTGTGTAAGTATTACTGACTCTGTATCAGCTGTGTAAGTATCACTGACTCTGTATCAGGTGTGTAAGTATCACTGACTCTGTATCAGCTGTGTAAGTATTACTGACTCTGTATCAGCTGTGTATCACTGACTCTGTATCAGCTGTGTAAGTATTACTGACTCTGTATCAGCTGTGTAAGTATTACTGACTCTGTATCAGCTGTGTAAGTATCACTGACTCTGTATCAGCTGTGTAAGTATCACTGACTCTGTATCAGCTGTGTACGTATCACTGACTCTGTATCAGCTGTGTAAGTATCACTGACTCTGGATCAGCTGTGTATTACTGATTCTGTATCAGCTGTGTAAGTATTACTGACTCTGTATGAGCTGTGTATCACTGACTCTGTATCAGCTGTGTAAGTATCACTGACTCTGTATCAGCTGTGTAAGTATTACTGACTCTGTATCAGCTGTGTAAGTATCACTGACTCTGTATCAGCTGTGTAAGTATTACTGACTCTGTATCAGCTGTGTAAGTATCACTGACTCTGTATCAGCTGTGTAAGTATTACTGACTCTGTATCAGCTGTGTATCACTGACTCTGTATCAGCTGTGTAAGTATTACTGACTCTGTATCAGCTGTGTAAGTATTACTGACTCTGTATCAGCTGTGTAAGTATTACTGACTCTGTATCAGCTGTGTATCACTGACTCTGTATCAGCTGTGTAAGTATTACTGACTCTGTATCAGCTGTGTAAGTATTACTGACTCTGTATCAGCTGTATAAGTATTACTGACTCTGTATCAGCTGTGTAAGTATTACTGACTCTGTATCAGCTGTATAAGTATCACTGACTCTGTATCAGCCGTGTATCACTGACTCTGTATCAGCTGTGTAAGTATTACTGACTCTGTATCAGCTGTGTAAGTATTACTGACTCTGTATCAGCTGTATAAGTATCACTGACTCTGTATCAGCTGTGTATCACTGACTCTGTATCAGCTGTATAAGTATCACTGACTCTGTATCAGCTGTGTATCACTGACTCTGTATCAGCTGTGTAAGTATTACTGACTCTGTATCAGCTGTGTAAGTATTACTGACTCTGTATCAGCTGTATAAGTATTACTGACTCTGTATCAGCTGTGTAAGTATCACTGACTCTGTATCAGCTGTGTAAGTATTACTGACTCTGTATCAGCTGTGTATCACTGACTCTGTATCAGCTGTGTAAGTATTACTGACTCTGTATCAGCTGTGTAAGTATTACTGACTCTGTATCAGCTGTGTAAGTATCACTGACTCTGTATCAGCTGTGTAAGTATTACTGACTCTGTATCAGGTGTGTAAGTATCACTGGCTCTGTATCAGGTGTGTAAGTATCACTGACTCTGTATCAGCTGTGTAAGTATTACTGACTCTGTATCAGCTGTGTAAGTATCACTGACTCTGTATCAGCTGTGTAAGTATTACTGACTCTGTATCAGCTGTGTAAGTAGTACTGACTCTGTATCAGCTGTGTAAGTATCACTGACTCTGTATCAGCTGTGTAAGTATCACTGACTCTGTATCAGCTGTGTAAGTATTACTGACTCTGTATCAGCTGTGTAAGTATTACTGACTCTGTATCAGCTGTGTAAGTATTACTGACTCTGTATCAGCTGTGTATCACTGACTCTGTATCAGCTGTGTAAGTATTACTGACTCTGTATCAGCTGTGTAAGTATTACTGGCTCTGTATCAGGTGTGTAAGTATCACTGGCTCTGTATCAGGTGTGTAAGTATCACTGGCTCTGTATCAGCTGTGTAAGTATCACTGACTCTGTATCAGGTGTGTAAGTATCACTGACTCTGTATCAGCTGTGTAAGTATTACTGACTCTGTATCAGCTGTGTAAGTAGTACTGACTCTGTATCAGCTGTGTAAGTATCACTGACTCTGTATCAGCTGTGTAAGTATTACTGACTCTGTATCAGCTGTGTAAGTAGTACTGACTCTGTATCAGCTGTGTAAGTATCACTGACTCTGTATCAGGTGTGTAAGTATCACTGACTCTGTATCAGCTGTGTAAGTATTACTGACTCTGTATCAGCTGTGTAAGTATTACTGACTCTGTATCAGCTGTGTAAGTAGTACTGACTCTGTATCAGCTGTGTAAGTAGTACTGACTCTGGATCAGCTGTGTAAGTATCACTGACTCTGTATCAGCTGTGTAAGTATCACTGACTCTGTATCAGGTGTGTAAGTATCACTGACTCTGTATCAGCTGTGTAAGTATTACTGACTCTGTATCAGCTGTGTAAGTATCACTGACTCTGTATCAGGTGTGTAAGTATCACTGACTCTGTATCAGCTGTGTAAGTATTACTGACTCTGTATCAGCTGTGTAAGTATTACTGACTCTGTATCAGCTGTGTAAGTAGTACTGACTCTGTATCAGCTGTGTAAGTAGTACTGACTCTGGATCAGCTGTGTAAGTATTACTGACTCTGTATCAGCTGTGTAAGTAGTACTGACTCTGTATCAGCTGTGTAAGTATCACTGACTCTGTATCAGGTGTGTAAGTATCACTGACTCTGTATCAGCTGTGTAAGTATTACTGACTCTGTATCAGCTGTGTAAGTATTACTGACTCTGTATCAGCTGTGTAAGTAGTACTGACTCTGTATCAGCTGTGTAAGTAGTACTGACTCTGGATCAGCTGTGTAAGTATTACTGACTCTGTATCAGCTGTGTAAGTATCACTGACTCTGTATCAGCTGTGTAAGTATTACTGACTCTGTATCAGCTGTGTAAGTAGTACTGACTCTGGATCAGCTGTGTAAGTAGTACTGACTCTGTATCAGCTGTGTAAGTATTACTGACTCTGTATGAGCTGTGTATCACTGACTCTGTATCAGCTGTGTAAGTATTACTGACTCTGTATGAGCTGTGTATCACTGACTCTGTATCAGCTGTGTAAGTATTACTGACTCTGTATCAGCTGTGTAAGTAGTACTGACTCTGGATCAGCTGTGTAAGTAGTACTGACTCTGTATCAGCTGTGTAAGTATTACTGACTCTGTATGAGCTGTGTATCACTGACTCTGTATCAGCTGTGTAAGTATTACTGACTCTGGATCAGCTGTGTAAGTATCACTGACTCTGTATCAGCTGTGTAAGTAGTACTGACTCTGGATCAGCTGTGTAAGTAGTACTGACTCTGTATCAGCTGTGTAAGTATCACTGACTCTGGATCAGCTGTGTAAGTATCACTGACTCTGTATCAGCTGTGTAAGTATTACTGACTCTGTATCAGCTGTGTAAGTATTACTGACTCTGGATCAGCTGTGTAAGTATCACTGACTCTGGATCAGCTGTGTAAGTATCACTGACTCTGTATCAGCTGTGTAAGTAGTACTGACTCTGTATCAGCTGTGTAAGTATCACTGACTCTGGATCAGCTGTGTAAGTATCACTGACTCTGTATCAGCTGTGTATCACTGACTCTGTATCAGCTGTGTAAGTATTACTGACTCTGTATCAGCTGTGTAAGTATTACTGACTCTGGATCAGCTGTGTAAGTATCACTGACTCTGTATCAGCTGTGTAAGTATTACTGACTCTGTATCAGCTGTGTAAGTATCACTGACTCTGGATCAGCTGTGTAAGTATCACTGACTCTGTATCAGCTGTGTAAGTATTACTGACTCTGGATCAGCTGTGTAAGTATCACTGACTCTGGATCAGCTGTGTAAGTATCACTGACTCTGTATCAGCTGTGTAAGTATTACTGACTCTGTATCAGCTGTGTAAGTATCACTGACTCTGTATCAGCTGTATAAGTATTACTGACTCTGTATCAGCTGTGTATCACTGACTCTGGATCAGCTGTGTAAGTATCACTGACTCTGTATCAGCTGTGTAAGTATTACTGACTCTGGATCAGCTGTGTAAGTATCACTGACTCTGGATCAGCTGTGTAAGTATCACTGACTCTGTATCAGCTGTGTAAGTATTACTGACTCTGTATCAGCTGTGTAAGTATTACTGACTCTGTATCAGCTGTATAAGTACTACTGACTCTGTATCAGCTGTGTAAGTATTACTGACTCTGTATCAGCTGTGTAAGTATTACTGACTCTGTATCAGCTGTGTATCACTGACTCTGTATCAGCTGTATAAGTATCACTGACTCTGTATCAGCTGTGTAAGTATCACTGACTCTGTATCAGCTGTGTAAGTATTACTGACTCTGTATCAGCTGTGTAAGTATTACTGACTCTGTATCAGCTGTGTAAGTATCACTGACTCTGTATCAGCTGTGTAAGTATCACTGACTCTGTATCAGCTGTGTATCACTGACTCTGTATCAGCTGTGTAAGTATCACTGACTCTGTATCAGCTGTGTAAGTATCACTGACTCTGTATGGGCTGTGTAAGTACTACTGACTCTGGATCAGCTGTGTAAGTACTACTGACTCTGGATCAGCTGTGTAAGTATCACTGACTCTGGATCAGCTGTGTAAGTATCACTGACTCTGGATCAGCTGTGTAAGTATTACTGATTCTAGATCAGCTGTGTAAGTATTACTGACTCTGGATCAGCTGTGTAAGTATTACTGATTCTAGATCAGCTGTGTAAGTATTACTGACTCTGGATCAGCTGTGTAAGTACTACTGACTCTGGATCAGCTGTGTAAGTATCACTGACTCTGGATCAGCTGTGTAAGTATCACTGACTCTGGATCAGCTGTGTAAGTATTACTGATTCTAGATCAGCTGTGTAAGTATTACTGACTCTGGATCAGCTGTGTAAGTATTACTGATTCTAGATCAGCTGTGTAAGTATTACTGACTCTGGATCAGCTGTGTAAGTATCACTGACTCTGGATCAGCTGTGTAAGTATCACTGACTCTGGATCAGCTGTGTAAGTATTACTGATTCTGGATCAGCTGTGTAAGTATTACTGACTCTGTATCATCTGTGTAAGTATCACTGACTCTGTATCAGCTGTGTAAGTATTACTGACTCTGTATCATCTGTGTAAGTATTACTGACTCTGTATCAGCTGTGTAAGTATTACTGACTCTGTATCAGCTGTGTAAGTATTACTGATTCTGGATCAGCTGTGTATCACTGACTCTTGGTGAGACCAGAATCAGAGGAGCTGATGGGGTTTAGGGATGTAGGAGATGAGGAGGTGAAGGTCATGCAGGGCTTTAAAGGTCAGCAGCAGGAGTTTATAGTGGATGTGTTCTGTAACTGGTGGTCAGTGTGGCTGATGAAGGCCAGCGGGGGGAGATATGATCAGATTAGTGTTTTAGGGTTTTAGAAGGTCAGCAGTAATCTAAGCTGGAAAGTCTGCTGCAGTCTGAACAGCATTGCTCAAGGCCGTATGAAGTCTCTGCCGTAACCTTTAGTTTGGGTTGGTTTTATTGTAATATGGTGAAAGCAGCAGCAGGATCTCAGCATCTTTCAAGGTAAGTGGGCGGAGTCTAGTGATACTGTGAAGATGGAGACACACAGAGATTTTCTTTGTGGAATGAAGGTGAGATGTGGTTTCGGGCAGTGGAGAACGTTCTGACTGGAGTATCATCAAAAACAATAATTCAGACTGCTTACCTGCAAGAAACATCAAAGACGTGATAAACTAGAAGCAAGAATTAACACTGGACCACCGGAGACACCAGAAAAGAGATGAAGTTTGATGCTGAATGTTTCTGCTAGACTGGTAAGGAGTGAAGAGGGAGGAGGAGGGGGCTGTGCATTCCCTTGTTTCTTACAGTAAGGCTGGACACCACAGACTTCCAGTGATATGTTGACACCTGTTGTTTGGAGTATGAATTTGATGGGTTACATCATCCTACAAGTTGCTTTCTTGGTTAAATTTAAAAGTTATAATATAATATAAATAAATAAATAAAAATAATAAAATAATAAAATGTAATTATAATGTACCAGACAGATGTACTACAGTTTGTCATTAGACATTAAATGTACCACACACAGTGTTGGTGTAATACAGTACATGTCCAATATAACATGTCATATAACATGTTACAGCTTAAAGTCTTGTAACCACAGTTCAGGCTTAATGAGAATTCATTTATTTGAGTTATGTAAGTCATTCATCTGCAATAGAACAATATTTTTTATATTTATTGCATGTAAAACATACATTTCCTCTATGTAGATTATCCATGCCTGCCTTTGCTCACAGCTTTGTGTATATGGTCTCTGGATGACTATAATTGTGAATATTATATGAACAGCACATCTTATATACACACAATCTCTGTGAATAATCTGTTGAAGCATCTAATCACACAAATATGAAACTGATGCTGAAAATAGAAAGATCCTCAGCCTCATCTGGACAAAAAGCTCTGTACGCTATTTTATTGATTAAGACACTTGGGTGGAGCTGTTTTGGACCATTTCTGTTAACTTATTTCTGGGTTTCAAACAGCATCAGTCAATCATAATTCCAATCAAGTATAACAGTCTGTTTGTTCAGAGTAAAGTCAGGGCCTGTAAAGTGATGTTTCCTGTGACTGGCTAGTTCTATAATAAAATACAGAAAATTATATAATATATTTGTTCCTGTACTTTCCAGTTGGTACAGATGTGCGAGGATTTTAGGATATAATTACAATAATTCTCAAAGTGGAATGTACAACTGCATGGAGTGTATGACTGTATGGAGTGTGTGACTGTATGGAGAGTAAGACTGTATGGACTGTACAGCTGTATGGAGTGTAAGACTGTATGGACTGTAAGCCTGTATGGAGTTTAAGACTGTATGGAGTGTAAGACTGTATGGAGTGTAAGACTGTATGGACTGTACAACTGCATGGAGTGTATGACTGTATGGAGTGTAAGACTGTATGGAGTGTAAGACTGTATGGACTGTACGGCTGTATGGAGTGTAAGACTGTATGGAGTGTACGACTGTATGGACTGTAAGACTGTATGAAGTGTGTGACTGTATGGAGTTTAAGACTGTATGGAGTGTAAGCCTGTATGGAGTGTAAGACTGTATGGAGTGTAAGACTGTATGAAGTGTGTGACTGTATGGAGTGTAAGACTGTATGGCATGTAAGCCTGTATGGAGTGTAAGACTGTATGGAGTGTAAGACTGTATGAAGTGTGTGACTGTATGGAGTGTAAGACTGTATGAAGTGTAAGACTGTATGAAGTGTAAGACTGTATGGCATGTAAGCCTGTATGGAGTGTAAGACTGTATGGAGTGTAAGACTGTATGAAGTGTGTGACTGTATGGAGTGTAAGACTGTATGAAGTGTAAGACTGTATGAAGTGTAAGACTGTATGGAGTGTAAGACTGTATGAAGTGTGTGACTGTATGGAGTGTAAGACTGTATGGAGTGTAAGACTGTATGAAGTGTGTGACTGTATGGAGTGTAAGACTGTATGAAGTGTAAGACTGTATGGAGTGTAAGACTGTATGAAGTGTGTGACTGTATGGAGTGTAAGACTGTATGGAGTGTAAGACTGTATGAAGTGTGTGACTGTATGGACTGTACGACTGTATGGAGTGTAAGACTGTATGGAGTGTAAGACTGTATGAAGTGTGTGACTGTATGGAGTTTAAGACTGTATGAAGTGTGTGACTGTATGGAGTTTAAGACTGTATGAAGTGTGTGACTGTATGGAGTGTAAGACTGTATGGAGTGTAAGACTGTATGAAGTGTGTGACTGTATGGACTGTATGACTGTATGGAGTGTAAGACTGTATGGAGTGTAAGACTGTATGAAGTGTGTGACTGTATGGACTGTACGACTGTATGGAGTTTAAGACTGTATGAAGTGTGTGACTGTATGGAGTGTAAGACTGTATGGAGTGTAAGACTGTATGAAGTGTGTGAGTGTATGGAGTGTAAGACTGTATGAAGTGTGTGACTGTATGAAGTGTGTGACTGTATGGACTGTACGACTGTATGGAGTTTAAGACTGTATGGAGTGTAAGACTGTATGGAGTGTAAGACTGTATGAAGTGTGTGAGTGTATGGAGTGTAAGACTGTATGAAGTGTGTGACTGTATGGAGTGTAAGACTGTATGAAGTGTGTGAGTGTATGGAGTGTAAGACTGTATGAAGTGTGTGACTGTATGGAGTGTAAGACTGTATAAAGTGTGTGACTGTATGGAGTGTATAACTGTATGGACTGTACGGCTGTATGGAGAATAAGACTGTATGAAGTGTGTGACTGTATGGAGTGTACGACTGTATGGAGTGTACGACTGTATAATGACTGAAGACCACAGAATTACTTTCATAGCTCACTTTTTATATTTGAACTTTAATAAAATGACACTGGAAACTACTACAAGCCTTCAAATCCCACTTTACTGCTACAGCTCAGTTTAAATTCATACTCAGAGACCGTTTCACACCAGTACTCACCGCTGAGTCAGCAGCAGGTGTGAACCGGTCTGAAAGGTGAGCATGGCACCAAAACAATAGAGCAGTCACGACGTGAGTAGAAATTTACAATATTACTGATCACATCTTGTTAGCGACATCGCCCTCTCTGGAATACATCACACAGAAAAATAGACCCCGACTTCTGGACCCCATTACAGCCTGTTTAGAACTGATTATTTACTACAGTTTGTTCAAGGCCCATTTTTTCCCCACAGAGAAGAACTTGTCTGAAACCCCGCAGTCAACATCTTGAACATGTTTATAATTGATTTCTGAGCAAATACTCGCAGACATGCTCTGTACATGCACACACTCTGATAGATCGCATGCTAAAAGGTAGCAGTTAATACGTTCTGGATGTGTGCACGAGGCCTTTGAGTTTGTTTGCCTTTTGTATCTCCTCTAAAACCAGATGTGATATTATTTTGGAAGCTCGCTTGTCATCAAAAGAAACATCTGCGATGCATTTGGGAATAAAAGTCTCCACACGGCATGTGCAACGTCCTAATCGGTTATTGAACTTCTCGAACGTCTGGATGTCACTGTGATTTGTTATAGAGTAACGTATACATGGCAGGTAGTCATGCATCTTGAAAGACTATCGCTGATCAGATTCCCAGTTTAACCTGATTTGATTAATAGTTAAACACAAATAGCTTCATCTGCGTGATTCGTGTAATCATTTAATGTGTATTTCTTCCTCTATGTAGTCTGTTCAGCGTTACACAAATCAATACATTTCATAGACTCCACTGTATTGTCAATTCACTTGACTTCCCTCTGGGCATCAATGCAAGACACAAGGTAAGACAGGGCCTGCTTCAGCAATTGCATTGTTTCTTATAGCATTGATTCACCACAGAACAGGGTCCACCCTCACGATGACCGGCCCCCAGCACAAAACACCCACACAAGGTCTTAGAGACCACAGTGGGGGCACTATCCCACTTCTGATACCACTGTAGCATCAGCACAAGACACAAGTCACGATTCAGCAGTTAGAAGTACTTTTTATATAAGACCAGAAGAGAGGAACATACAGATCACTGAACTCTTGTGGGAGGTCAAACGGTGACATGCTATGAACATCCATAAATCTTAACACCTGAAAGATAAGCTGCTATAAGAACCACCAAGAAAACAAACCATCACATACTAAAGTGTTGAGCTACAACTTGTGTGTTGGCGTTTGGTGGACCGCGATCATCAATAGGTTGTTTTGACTTGTCATTCTGACGACATATGGAATCCAGATGGAGGCAGTGTGTGAAGAACAGGGTGGGGAAGATGGAGGTGAGGAACAGAGTGGAGGAGATGGAGGTGAGGAACAGAGTGGAGGAGATGGTGGTGAGAAACAGAGTGGAGGAGATGGAGGTGAAGAGCAGAGTGGAGGAGATGGAGGTGAGGAACAGAGTGGAGGAGATGGAGGTGAAGAGCAGAGTGGAGGAGATGGTGGTGAGAAACAGAGTGGAGGAGATGGAGGTGAAGAGCAGAGTGGAGGAGATGGAGGTGAGGAACAGAGTGGAGGAGATGGAGGTGAGGAACAGAGTGGAGGAGATGGAGGTGAGGAACAGAGTGGATGAGATGGAGGTGAGGAACAGAGTGGAGGAGATGGAGGTGAGGAACAGAGTGGATGAGATGGAGGTGAAGAGCAGAGTGGAGGCGAGGAACTGAGTGGAGGAGATAGAGGTGAAGAGCAGAGTGGAGGAGATGGAGGTGAGGAACAGAGTGGAGGAGATGGAGGTGAGATGTTACAGTAGATGTTGGAGGTGGTGCTGATGTGATGAAGAGAGGTTTGAGCTGAACTGAAAGATGAGCTGATATCGAGCAGCAGATTAAGAACCACCAAGAAAACAAACCACCACATACTAAAGTGTTGAGCTACAACTGGTGTGTTGGTGGATCTCGATACCGAGGAGCTCCACAACGTCTGTGGTTTGATTTTCTTTTACTGTCCTGTGGATCAACCAGCACCATACACTCAACTCCGCCCCTCTCGTCATTAACGTTACACTGTTTACTTACTGTAACGTACGCTTTTAAATCTATCACCAGTGTTCACCCCCAGATCACCCTTACACACTACAATACTCACTCCTATTGACCACCGGTGTTCACCCCCAGATCACCCCTACACACTACAATATTCACTCCTACTGACCACCAGTCTTCACCTCCAGATCACCCTTACACACTACAATACTCACACCTACTGACCACCAGTGTTCACCCCCAGATCACCCTTACACACTACAACACTCACTCCTACTGACCACCAGCACCATCAGCTCAGCTTCTCCTTCACCAGTTCTCCTGTTTCCACCTTAAATGGAGGTGCAGGTACGTTCTGGCTCCTGCTGCACTGTTTAAGGTGGAACAGGAAAACTGGTGAATGAGCTGCTTCACCCTCGTGTGCTCGGTAGGAGTGAGTATTGTAGAGTGAACAGTTGGTCTGGGGGTGATGTGACTGGTCACTGGTGAGAGGTTTAAAACTACAGCTACAAGAAACTGGAACAGGAAGTTCAGTCTCTCGTCCTGACCGCAGATGAAGGGTCAGACACAGACATTCGGAGAGAGTGTGATAGCGCCCCCTATGTGGAAAATCACTTCCTGCCCTCCATCTGCAGTTCACACCAGCGATGCAGTGACCTGTTAGACTACACCTGAACTGTAGTAGTATCGTATTGTTATAGTAGTACATCAGCTGCTGGTCATACCATAAACGGTGCTTCTCTCAGTCTCCCAGGTCCCGCTGATCCTGAGGGCCCGACCTCAGTCTGTGTTATTGTTGAGAAGAATCCGCCGACACGGCTTTGATCCAGTGCATCAGACAGGCTGATTTTAGGGTACACCGGGGGTTTGTTTGCCACAATGGTGCAGCGAACTCCTAACAGACTCTTTTATCTCCCATCTTTGATCCTGTGTTCCAAATTGTCTTAAAAGTTGCAACAGGATGGCTCCCAGGCCAGTCAAGCGGGCATCTGTATACAATCAAAAGGTAATTTGAGGTAGGCATAGTTCAGCTTTAGGGCAGCGAGCAGCGCCTGCTTCCGTCAGTCAGAAGCAGTTTGGTGTTCGACTGTCTACTGAAAACTCAATACGCTCTCGGAGCCGAGCGCCAAAGCCGGCGCGGAGGCGCTGCCTCTAACCGTCTGGCCAGATAAGACGTATTGAAATGAAGAGATCTTTCAAGTAGCGGTTTTATTAATGATGCACAACAGCATGCCGGAGCTCAGAGCCATGCGCAGGCTGCTTTAAGCCCAAGATTAAAGGGACTTCAAACAGAACCACTGTAACCTGACTTGACATACCTGGCCTGGAGGGATCCGTGTGCCAGGAACCGGACCGCAGATCTGGGCGGACTCTCGCGTATCGGCCCGGGTGTCTGACCTCTCGTTGCAGAACCCTGAGATCCCTTCTGATATGAGGGGATTTGACTTTTGCGTGCATACCATGATGAAAAGGCAGGAAACATCTGGGGCACACATCCCGCTGGGAATGCGATGACAGGCAGGTTTGCCTCCGCGAGTTGCACCTGTTATGGTTTGCCTGGAATGCGGCCTTTTCAAACAGAGTCGCTGAGAGGCTCACGGCTACGGTACCGTCCAGAGGGTGCCATTATCAATAACGCTCATCCTGGCGGCGCTGCAGCGTGTTGCGCTTCACCAGATAAAAGATGCACTGGAAAAATCCGTGCAAGCCGACACTTCTGTTTCCCCAAAACAGGACCGGAGATCGCTCACACTCACGTCAAACACGATTAATCATGCTGCACTGTTGTTGTGATACGACTTTCTAAACTTTCTAAAGGTCCGCGATAACAAAACTGATAAAATTCCATTCGGCACGCCTGAGTGTGTGTTTTCATTGGCAAGAAAGTTGCATCAGGGTCTGTTATTAGAGGAGCAGTGTGCACTCGGGAGCTTGCAGTCGATTCCCACGTGCAAAGCAACTACCACTCAAAAGTTTGGGATCACAGTGAGATGTTCTTGTTTTAATGGAGTATCTTCTTCCTTAACACAACAATGGACTGACGGGTCTCTAAAGAAAGTTGTTTCTTTCTGGTCATTGTGAGTCGGTCAGCAATCCATCAACTGCTGATCTTCAGATACTAAACTAACCTAGAATGTTGTTCCCTTTTATACTCACTTATTAGTAGAATGTGTTTCAGCTGTGATCACAATTGAGCAAGAGTTTCCTAACAACCAATTAGTCCAATAACATCCTTAACTTGGATTGGTGGTCGTACCAGGAGATTTAGACAGAGGACTGAGAATTACTGATAATAGAACTATATGTAAAATAAGCCTCTATACAAAAATAGACTTTAATACAAACATTTTTATTCTTTAAAAATCATCTGATACACTTACATTAATTGAGAAATTGACAATATTGTTTGTGAATTGCATGAAAATTGCATGAAATGAAATTCTAAAGTGATTCTAAACTTTTGAGCAGTAGTGTATATATATATATATATATATATATATACAGCTAAAAAGCTTTTAACAGTATTAATAAAGTAAGTAATGCTTTTACATACGTCAGTGTGTTTATTTAATCCTTTCCAAGCTTCTCCTAAACAACCCAGTATTATTATCAGTTCTCATCTAATACCTGCTTTGACTGCTCAGTACTTCATTAAGATAAATCAAGATTTGCTGCTCAAGGAACTGAATACATTCATACAATGTCTGGGGCGTCCAGGAGAAATCTGGAACCTAACTTTGTTCTTCAAACTGGATCAAGATCTGATCTACTTCTCTCACAATAACATATTCATGTTACTTTGTATTGTATGTCTGATTATTTACATCTGTTCTAATCAGATCTGCTGTTTTCACTGGTAAACACACACTTAGTGATGATAAAGATTATCCGGCTGTAGGAGCCCATCTGGAAGTGCCACTGTCCCCGGTGTCCCAATGGTGTTCCTGCTCTGCAGATATAGATGGTTTGTGTTACATCCTGAGTTTTCCAACAGAACATCAGACAGATTATTTTCCTCACGCCACCGAATTTAGTTCAGAAGAAGCTGGTTGCTCAATGCTGACACAAGAGGATACGGTAACCCTGCCATGTTCTGAAGAGACCAGCCAAACAAACAAACAAACAAACAAACAAACGAGAGATTTGGGGAAAAAACACATCAGAGTCCAGACGATGAGATGATTCTGGCAACATACTTAAGCAAGTCACGTCTCACTCACGACTGTTCTCTCCAAAAATCAGTGTCAGGGTTCCAACTTGGGTTGGACTGAGATTTGGAGTGATGGAGTTGAACCACTTCTATCTACCTGGTCAGTATAAATTACTCCATTAACATTAAATCAGACCCACAGTTACAAACATCTACCACAGAGAACCTACACACCAGGTTTTAGAAGAACAGCAGTGTTTAGCTGAGCTTCATTAGATGTCCAAACTGGAATTCCAACGGGAGTGTTCCATAATAAACAGTCGGAGGTCAGAATTCCAAGTACGGGTCTCAGCATTTGAATCCGTAGTGAAGCTGCTGAACTCGGTGGTCTGTCATCTGCAGCACTTCAGTTCCAGACAGTCGACAAACCCCCAACATCAAAGTACGTCTGGTCACATATATACACCTATATATACAGCTATATACACCACCTGCTATCATCCAATCAGCAACCTGTTCACTCTATGTTTGGATGTATGGATACAGCAATGAGCTTAATGGAGTTGCAGGAACTGCAGGAGTCTTCCGGCCAGCGAGGGAGAGCTAGTAGCCCTGCAGTGGTCTGCAGTGTGTTTACATCATCAGCTCACGTGGAACCTCAGCAGAGGTGCTACCAAAAATAGCACCAGTACAAGGTTTGGCAGGCGTTGGGCAGAGTCACGCTGGTACCATGCAGTGGATAAGCAGCTTAGGCTGGCAGGCGTGTTAACACAATTATAAATGGATTAGTCTTTGTTCCTCAGTTCCCCCCAGTTTCTCAGAGTAATGAGGAACTTATTAGACTATTGTGTGCAGCAGTCAGGACACAGGCAGACGGCTAACACACATCTAGACGTTATCAATAACAGAGACTAAAGCAGGATGAACACAAGGAAACGTTAGCTGCGTTCTAAAGTCTAGGCTGCATATATATATATATATATATATATATATATATATATATATATATATATATATATATATATATATATATATATATATATATATATGGGAGACTGGATAGATAGAAGTGGCCCAACTCAATCACTCCAAATCTCACTCCATCTAACTCCTTGGCAGCTTAATATTGATTTTTGGAGAGAACTGTCGAGAACCAGATGCCACTTTTCCACCCTAAACAAAAACACTAATGCAAGCCAGTAAGGTGCTGGTAGGAGGTCACAGGTATCTGGAGCCATGTTGACTGCAGTGCATCCCACAGCTGCTGGAGGGAGCGTGGAGGAGGATCCACAGAGCCAACACCACCATCCAGGTAGTCCAACAGATGCTCATCTGGGTCCAAATGCTGATTCGTTTTTCAACAAGATGTCAGTAGGGGTGTAAAAAAATATTGAATTTCATGATATTATCCCAGCCAACATGTCCCTGTGGGCCCCATATGGGTTTTATGTGGGCTTTTAATTGCTTTTTGATTGGTGATACATAGATTCCAGTTGGGTTATAACTTTGGTCCCCAGTTAGGTCATAATAGTGGACCCCAGTTAGTTTATAACTTTGGGCCCCAATTGGTCTACATTCATTGGTCCTGAGTTAGGTAAATTTTTGGGTCCCATTTGGGTCACAGTTGTGGGTTCCGGTTTGGGTAAGTTTGTGGGCCCCATTTGGGTCACAGTTGTGGGTCCCGGTTTGGGTAAGTTTGTGGGCCCCGTTTGGGTCACAGTTGTGGGTTACGGTTTGGGTAAGTTTGTGGGCCCCGTTTGGGTCACAGTTGTGGGTCCCGGTTTGGGTAAGTTTGTGGGCCCCGTTTGGGTCACAGTTGTGGGTCCCGGTTTGGGTAAGTTTGTGGGCCCCGTTTGGGTCACAGTTGTGGGTCCCGGTTTGGGTAAGTTTGTGGGCCCCATTTGGGTCACAGTTGTGGGTTCCAGTTTGGGTAAGTTTGTGGGCCCCATTTGGGTCACAGTTGTGGGTCCCGGTTTGGGTAAGTTTGTGGGCCCCATTTGGGTCACAGTTGTGTGTCCCAGTTTGGGTAAGTTTGTGGGCCCCATTTGGGTCACAGTTGTGGGTCCCGGTTTGGGTAAGTTTGTGGGCCCCATTTGGGTCACAGTTGTGTGTCCCAGTTTGGGTAAGTTTGTGGGCCCCATTTGGGTCACAGTTGTGGGTCCCGGTTTGGGTAAGTTTGTGGGCCCCATTTGGGTCACAGTTGTGGGTCCCGGTTTGGGTAAGTTTGTGGGCCCCATTTGGGTCACAGTTGTGGGTCCCGGTTTGGGTAAGTTTGTGGGCCCCATTTGGGTCACAGTTGTGGGTCCCGGTTTGGGTAAGTTTGTGGGCCCCATTTGGGTCACAGTTGTGGGTTCCGGTTTGGGTAAGTTTGTGGGCCCCATTTGGGTCACAGTTGTGGGTTCCGGTTTGGGTAAGTTTGTGGGCCCCATTTGGGTCACAGTTGTGGGTCCCGGTTTGGGTAAGTTTGTGGGCCCCATTTGGGTCACAGTTGTGGGTTCCAGTTTGGGTAAGTTTGTGGGCCCCATTTGAGTCACAGTTGTGGGTCCCGGTTTGGGTAAGTTTGTGGGCCCCATTTGGGTCACAGTTGTGTGTCCCAGTTTGGGTAAGTTTGTGGGCCCCATTTGGGTCACAGTTGTGGGTCCCGGTTTGGGTAAGTTTGTGGGCCCCATTTGGGTCACAGTTGTGTGTCCCAGTTTGGGTAAGTTTGTGGGCCCCATTTGGGTCACAGTTGTGGCTCTTGGGTTGGGTAAGTTTGTGGGCCCCATTTGGGTCACAGTTGTGGGTCCCGGGTTGGGTATGTTTGTGGGCCCCGTTTGGGTCACAGTTGTGGGTCCCGGTTTGGGTAAGTTTGTGGGCCCCATTTGGGTCACAGTTGTGGGTCCCGGTTTGGGTAAGTTTGTGGGCCCCATTTGGGTCACAGTTGTGGGTTCCGGGTTGGGTATGTTTGTGGGCCCCATTTGGGTCACAGTTGTGGGTTCCGGTTTGGGTAAGTTTGTGGGCCCCTTTTGGGTCACAATTGTGGGTCCCGGGTTGGGTAAGTTTGTGGGCCCCATTTGGGTCACAGTTGTGGCTCCTGGGTTGGGTAAGTTTGTGGGCCCCATTTGGGTCACATGCTGGCTGGGATGTTTTGTATACTAATCCTCGAAACCAAAATATCTGATCAATAATTGAATCTGTAGTCTACAATCTAAGATTTGTGGCAGATGGTGGCTCATTTTGTGTTGCAAGTAAACCCCCAACCACTAGATGGCAGTGTTCTTCATTCATTAGACTTTCCACTCCAATGTAAACTGGTAAAGGGTGAACTGTTAGCATTAGCATTAGCAGACCTATATAAATATGGGAGTGTGTTTAGTGTTATGAGAGATTTCTTAAAAATTTAATTTAAATGATGATATATTGTTGCTGACAGTATCGCAATATATCTTAATATATCAGATCATCACCCCTGTTTAATGACGGGTATCATCTCACCAGCTCTACTCCTGAGGAGGTTTGATGCTCCACTGTCTGCTGAAGAAGTGCTTTGCTGTTCTGTGCTGGCTTCGTTGATGTTTCATCTTTGGCTTTCGCAGTTCATTCAAGACAAACCAGTAAGTGCTGCACGCTGGATTCTGTTGTGAGTTTCTCGGCTGTGGTTTGTCTGTTTGCTTGCACTTTTCCTGTCATTCTCCTTTAATACTGTCAGTCTCTGTAAACCCTGAAAAGCTTGTTCATGAAAAGTCCAGGACCACAGTGGATACAGTCAGGGGCGTAGCAGCAAGTTCTGGGCCCTGTACACGGTCAATGTGAGTGAGCCCCTATCCAGGCTAGTACACAAGGAATGTGAGCAAACAAATAAAAGGGGTATTTATTTCAAATAAAAAAGCAGAAATAAGGTTTTAAGCTACAATCAGATCAGATTATAATATTATTTATGAGTGGTTCTTTCATTCACCACCTGTATTGATGCATTTGGCCTACATCTCTGGCAAAAATCATAATCACAATTTTTGATTGATATTGAGATCACAGTTATTTAACATGATTATTCATTGGCTTTGATAACATCATGAATTCAATGAGCATTGACAATAGCTTTTAAGCACAGCACATCACTGTTAAGGCTTTTTACCAGACAAAAATAAAAAATTGCTTTATTGCTTAATATATTACTAGTGTGCACTTGAGCCTACTACAGTGATATTGGTATTTGAAATATTATTAATTAATTAATTAAAAAAAAAAAAAAAAAAATACAGGCACTGTAGCTGTCATGATGCCACCTGTTTTGCCAGTTTCAGTGCTCAGTTTAACACTAATCTATATAATATAGCACACCACAATCAATAACTTGTTGGATTTTCTTGTACTTCTAAATTCCTTACTAGAAGAATTAAAACTGTGAATTGGTTTTAATGCTGAAGGTTATCTTGGGGGAGATGATTGCTGAAGTTACCATAAAGTCTATAGTAAACTGTAATGAACGGAGCATGTTGCTGGTGATCCATTCTGGGGATTAGACCTGAAGCAGAGGTGTCAGGTAATGAAGTATAAATACTTATCTTACTTAAGTAGAAATTTTGGTTATTTATACTTTACTGGAGTAATTATTTTTCAGCTGGAATTTTACTACTACTCCTTACATTTACACTCCATTATCAGTACTTTCTACTCCTTACATTTACACTCCATTATCAGTACTTTCTACTCCTTACATTTACACTCCATTATCAGTACTTTCTACTCCTTACACTCCTTACACTCCTTACACTCCATTATCTGTAATTTCTACTCCTTACATTTACACTCCATTATCAGTACTTTCTACTCCTTACATTTACACTCCATTATCAGGACTTTCTACTCCTTACATTTACACTCCATTATCAGGACTTTCTACTCCTTACATTTACACTCCCTTATCAGTACTTTCTACTCCTTACATTTACACTCCATTATCAGGACTTTCTACTCCTTACATTTACACTCCATTATCAGGACTTTCTACTCCTTACATTTACACTCCATTATCAGGACTTTCTACTCCTTACATTTACACTCCCTTATCTGTACTTTCTACTCCTTACATTTACACTCCATTATCTGTACTTTCTACTCCTTACATTTACACTCCATTATCTGTACTTTCTACTCCTTACATTTACACTCCATTATCAGGACTTTCTACTCCTTACATTTACACTCCATTATCAGGACTTTCTACTCCTTACATTTACACTCCATTATCAGGACTTTCTACTCCTTACATTTACACTCCCTTATCTGTACTTTCTACTCCTTACATTTACACTCCATTATCTGTACTTTCTACTCCTTACATTTACACTCCATTATCTGTACTTTCTACTCCTTACATTTACACTCCATTATCAGTACTTTCTACTCCTTACATTTACACTCCATTATCAGTACTTTCTACTCCTTACATTTACACTCCATTATCAGTACTTTCTACTCCTTACACTCCTTACACTCCTTACACTCCATTATCTGTAATTTCTACTCCTTACATTTACACTCCATTATCAGTACTTTCTACTCCTTACATTTACACTCCATTATCAGGACTTTCTACTCCTTACATTTACACTCCATTATCAGGACTTTCTACTCCTTACATTTACACTCCCTTATCAGTACTTTCTACTCCTTACATTTACACTCCCTTATCAGGACTTTCTACTCCTTACATTTACACTCCATTATCAGTACTTTCTACTCTTTACATTACACTCCATTATCAGTACTTTCTACTCCTTACATTTACACTCCATTATCTGTACTTTCTACTCCTTACATTTACACTCCATTATCAGTACTTTCTACTCCTTACATTTACACTCCATTATCAGTACTTTCTACTCCTTACATTTACACTCCACTATCAGTACTTTCTACTCCTTATATTTACACTCCATTATCAGTACTTTCTACTCCTTACATTTACACTCCATTATCTGTACTTTCTACTCCTTACATTTACACTCCATTATCAGGACTTTCTACTCCTTACATTTACACTCCATTATCAGGACTTTCTACTCCTTACATTTACACTCCATTATCAGTACTTTCTACTCCTTACATTTACACTCCATTATCTGTACTTTCTACTCCTTACATTTACACTCCATTATCAGTACTTTCTACTCCTTACATTTACACTCCATTATCTGTACTTTCTACTCCTTACATTTACACTCCATTATCAGTACTTTCTACTCCTTACATTTACACTCCATTATCAGTACTTTCTACTCCTTACATTTACATTCCATTATCAGTACTTTCTACTCCTTACATTTTAAATATAGTCTCGTTACTCCTATTTCATTACAGCTTGTTTTCATTCATGTACATTTACATTCCAGTAAAGATTATTGATAACATGTCTTTGAAGTTTGACTTCATTACAATACTTATAGTCAACTAGTCATCATATCTTCTGCTCCATGAAACACATGTTAATGTTCAGTAGTAACAGATATGCTTCTTTAATATATTTACATTGTACTAAACTACATTCATGTTCAATGGGTGTATATGAGCTGAAACAGGAAGCCTAGCGCATCCCAAACTTATCAACATTAACATTTTAATATAACATTATAGTCATTATGGCTTTTAGAAGAATGGGGTTTTTGGGGAGGTGGGCTAGTGTAGACTGTAGACCCCTGTGGTGCTTAATGTGTGTCTATCACTGTATAAGAGATACGCTGGGTTTCCTTTTCATTGAGATGTTCTTCCACCCAAACGTTCACTATGGAATGCCTTTACTGGAATAATGGTAAATGCCAAAACTATGTGGACACCTGACTGTCTTACTGACATACCTACCCAGCAGGGGTGTTACTCTGATCATATAGGTGGTAAACCCAGTGTGAAGCTCAGCGTGGTGTATTGTATCTCTGTGGAAGATGTTAGTAATAATGATTTAATGTAAATGGAGTGATTTATGCTGAATATGTAGATACAAGTGGCTCCATCCCTCCAAATCTCACTCCAGCTAACTCCTTGGCAGCTTAGTACTGATTTTTGGAGAGAACTGTTGAGAGCCACTTTTCCACCCTAAACACAAACGCTAATGCTAGCCACCAGGTTAGCGTATCCACTTATGGATGTTGCCAGAATAATTTCTGATGTAGTTTTTCTAAAATCCTCTTTTTTTTTTTATTTTGTTTTGCTGCCATTAGTGTGTTCTGAAGGCGGTACGGTGGTGTAGTGGTTAGTATGGTGGTGTAGTGGTTAGTATGGTGGTGTTGTGGTTAGTATGGTGGTGTAGTGGTCAGTACGGTGGTGTAGTGGTCAGTACGGTGGTGTAGTGGTTAGTATGGTGGTGTAGTGGTCAGTATGGTGGTGTAGTGGTCAGTATGGTGGTGTAGTGGTCAGTACGGTGGTGTAGTGGTTAGTATGGTGGTGTAGTGGTTAGTATGGTGGTGTAGTGGTTAGTACGGTGGTGTAGTGGTTAGTATGGTGGTGTAGTGGTCAGTACGGTGGTGTAGTGGTTAGTACGGTGGTGTAGTGGTTAGTATGGTGGTGTAGTGGTTAGTATGGTGGTGTAGTGGTTAGTACGGTGGTGTAGTGGTTAGTATGGTGGTGTAGTGGTTAGTATGGTGGTGTAGTGGTTAGTACGGTGGTGTAGTGGTTAGTATGGTGGTGTAGTGGTTAGTATGGTGATGTAGTGGTTAGTAAGGTGGTGTAGTGGTCAGTACGGTGGTGTAGTGGTTAGTATGGTGGTGTAGTGGTTAGTATGGTGGTGTAGTGGTCAGTTTGGTGGTGTAGTGGTCAGTATGGTGGTGTAGTGGTCAGTTTGGTGGTGTAGTGGTCAGTATGGTGGTGTAGTGGTTAGTATGGTGGTGTAGTGGTCAGTACGGTGGTGTAGTGGTTAGTACGGTGGTGTAGTGGTTAGTATGGTGGTGTAGTGGTCAGTTTGGTGGTGTAGTGGTCAGTATGGTGGTGTAGTGGTCAGTATGGTGGTGTAGTGGTTAGTATGGTGGTGTAGTGGTCAGTTTGGTGGTGTAGTGGTCAGTATGGTGGTGTAGTGGTCAGTATGGTGGTGTAGTGGTTAGTATGGTGGTGTAGTGGTCAGTATGGTGGTGTAGTGGTTAGTATGGTGGTGTAGTGGTCAGTATGGTGGTGTAGTGGTCAGTATGGTGGTGTAGTGGTCAGTATGGTGGTGTAGTGGTTAGTATGGTGGTGTAGTGGTCAGTATGGTGGTGTAGTGGTCAGTACGGTGGTGTAGTGGTCAGCACTGTCTCCTCACAGTAAGATGATCTGGGTTGGATTCCCGGTCTGGGTGGTTCTGTGTGGAGTGTGTATGTTCTCTCTGTGTTTGAGTGGGTTCCTCCGGGTTCTCCGGTTTCCTCCCACAGTCCAAACACATACATGTTAGGATCCTCACTCTAAACTGACCGTAGGTGTGAGTAGGTGTGTGAGTGAGTGTGTGTTGGCCATGCAATGGACTGGTGACCTGTCCATGGTGTGCCCTGCCTTCGCCCAATAATGCTGGGATTGGCTCCAAAGTTAGGTTCCAGATTTCTCCTGGACGCCCCAGACATTGTATGAATGTGTTCAGTTCCTTCAACAGCAAATCTTGATTTATCTTAATGAAGTACTGAGCAGTCAAAGCAGGTATTAGATGAGAACTGATAATAATACTGGGTTGTTTAGGAGAAGCTTGGAAAGAGTTAAATAAACACACTGACTATGGAAAAGCTCTACTTACTCTATTAATACTGTGTTTTACTGAGTAAATTAAAGCATCCTGTCTGCAAATAATAGCTTTTTAAATAAAATAATGTCCCCCAAGTGACTAAAACACACAGAACTGTAGGCACTGAAGTGAAACTCTTCTGGCTTGAGTTGAGTAGCGCAAACCTGATTTGAAACAAAGAGGTTGTCTGTGCTGCTTATCACTCATTCCTTTCTCTCCAGATGCATATCGATCCCAAGCGCACTGCGACGCCGCAACCAGGCGGTAATACTGTTGATTAAAGGTATACGCATAGAGAGAAAGCTCATTCCAGATTGGGAAGGGCATGCGTGGAATGCCAGGCTTTGGATGCTGCGTGTGATAAAGGCTACTCTCACACCAGCGGGCTGCGGGAATTAGAACCACATTGCAGCCGAAGCCATCGTTCGCGGGGATCTCACGAATCCAGGCCGAACGCTAAACATGACATGCCATCTCTGGTGTACTTCACTCCGGAGCGCTCACAGTTGTCTTGAATTTCTGAGGCGTACAAGGATCTCACGGAACGGCGCCTCCCTTTGGCATTGATGTATTTGCGGAAAGAGCGGAGAGCCTCTCGATATGTCACACGAAGAGCTCCAAAGCAGCGGCGACTGAGGTCTGATTTAAAGGGAGGAGGGAAGCGTTCACGCATGGGCACATACTTGTGCGCCGGAGCTTTGTACAACACAATAGTGTCTTTAGGGCACATCTGTCCGAGACCCAGATATGTGCATCTGAGAGGCGTGTGACAGGGAAGAAATGAGTAATTCGAGTAAACTAATCCAAGGCAATATAAAATAAACCATCTAACTCAAAGTGAAACCTCATGAGAGGGCTCCACGCCACATGGAATGGAAATATATGTCTGAAACAGGGCCTCGGAGAAAGAGAGCGGCTTCTCTCTCTCTGCAGTGGGTTCCAAACCCACTGACAAGCAGCGCACTACCTGTAACTGTTACCTGGACGCGGCACTCCTGTAATACTTCCCATAGTGGGATGCGGATGCTTGGAGAAATCTAAACATCCACATAATGTTTGTTGTCGTGCCGGTAGGTTTTAAGAAATCCAACCCGAACCAGTGGAAGCATCTTCAAAGTCACTTATACAATATACACTACCGCTCAGACGTTTAGGATCACTTTAGAATTTAATTTCATGCAATTTTCATGCAATTCACAAACAATACTGTCCATTTCACAATTAATGTAAGTGTATCAGATGATTTTTAAAGAATAAAAATGTTTGTATTAAAGTCTATTTTTGTATAGAGGCTTATTTTACATATAGTTCTATTATCAGTAATTCTCAGTCCTCTGTCTAAATCTCCTGGTACGACCACCAATCCAAGTTAAGGATGTTATTGGACTAATTGGTTGTTAGGACACTCTTGATCAATTGTGATCACAGCTGAAACACATTCTACTAATAAGTGAGTATAAAAGGGAACAACATTCTAGGTTAGTTTAGTATCTGAAGATCAGCAGTTGATGGCTTGCTGACCGACTCACAATGACCAGAAAGAAACAACTTTCTTTAGAGACCCGTCAGTCCATTGTTGTGTTAAGGAAGAAGATACTCCATTAAAACAAGAACATTTCACTGTGATCCCAAACTTTTGACCGGTAGTGTATATATTCACCGTATTTGGCCACGCCCACTTTCAAGCGTGTGTTTCTTCTGCCTTTGTGTTAGAACTTCTGGTCAGCTAACCAAAATGAATACAGTTACATGGGAGGAAACCAGAGAGACAGTAAGAAGTTCGAGGTTAATAACACAGTGGGTGGGTGATATGAGAAGGTGGTCTGAGGTTAATAACACAGTGGGTGGGTGATATGAGAAGGTGGTCTGAGGTTAATAACTCAGTGGGTGGGTGATATGAGAAGGTTGTTTGAGGTTAATAACACAGTGGGTGGGTGATATGAGAAGGTGGTCTGAGGTTAATAACACAGTGGGTGGGTGATATGAGAAGGTGGTCTGAGGTTAATAACACAGTGGGTGGGTGATATGAGAAGGTGGTCTGAGGTTAATAACACAGTGGGTGGGTGATATGAGAAGGTGGTCTGAGGTTAATGACACAGTGGGTGGGTGATATGAGAAGGTGGTCTGAGGTTAATGACACAGTGGGTGGGTGATATGAGAAGGTGGTCTGAGGTTAATAACACAGTGGGTGGGTGATATGAGAAGGTGGTCTGAGGTTAATAACACAGTGGGTGGGTGATATGAGAAGGTGGTCTGAGGTTAATAACACAGTGGGTGGGTGATATGAGAAGGTGGTCTGAGGTTAATAACACAGTGGGTGGGTGATATGAGAAGGTGGTCTGAGGTTAATATCACAGTGGGGGGGGTGATATGAGAAGGTGGTCTGAGGTTAATAACACAGTGGGTGGGTGATATGAGAAGGTGGTCTGAGGTTACTTATGGAGACATGTTTAATTACTCTGTACTCTCGGAAGGTGTAGACGGTTCAGTAATGAAAAACTATAAAAGTACTGAAGCGTATCAGTACCTGCACAGTGGGAAGGTGGGCGTGTCCTCCTACACACAGACGGTGAGTTTATATTTCTGAAAGCCAGTTAAACCCAAGTCCAGCAGCTGCCCGAGCCGCTCTGCGTGGGTGTTAGTTACAGTCCAGATAGCCTAGCGCGGTGGACACTGATCAGAGAACAGTTACTGAACTGATAGACTCACCAGCACCGACACGTCTGCTTCCTCGGAGCTTCATAAGCGAGACATTTCTCTGGATAAGGAAGCTCTGGTGCTGGTTCTTCTCCACAGAATGGTAAGAGCAGACATACGGAGGTTTGGGTGGAGGTTTTAAATTTAGAGCTTCAGTCATAGACGCAGGTGGTCTTCTTTGGAAGGCGGCCCCCCAACACTCTGATCTTTATGTTCTGTGTTTGTAACTCTGTTGTTCAAGCCAAGTTTTGATCTTCTTCCAATTACTGACTCCCTCTAACTGAACATGTTATGCTGGTCATTTTATATGTTTGTTGTCGTTTTGCTTGTAATTAGTATAAACGTATCCACGGTTACACCAGAAGTTCTAACACAAAGTAAACAAAGTTGTGTTGTCATAGAAAATAGAATGAATAAGGCCTGTTGGTCCATTTCCCATAACAGGACCTGGATCAGTCCATCAAAGCCAAACTGGCCAATAGGTGTGTTCCATTTGAAAGCTTCTAGTTTGAAGGTATCTTTTCAAGTCCTTCATGGTAGCAGCCAGTCTATCAGCCAGTTTTGTTCTATTACAAGAATGTTAAGTCTAAGCCGCCTACGTCTACACCTTCTACAACCAACAAAAAATCCAGGTCCTCAGCGAGCAAACCAAGACCTCCATCACCAGGTCCAGAAACCTCTAGAGCAGAGGTCACTAAGGGCGTTTCCCCACCAGCACTAGTTAATAATCGCCCTCGGTCTCGGTCCGGTTCCAAACAAACTCCGGAGCTGTTCGTTTGTGGAGAGAACGTGATCCGACCTTGATCCGACCCACGTATTACTTCTACTCCACAAGTTTGATCTAAACATCTCCTGCAGCCAGGTGTGCTTTGCATTATGGGATGCGGCAGATGACGTAAACAGAGAACTGGAGCACTGTAGCAGCTAACAGGGCAAGGACAATGAAGCGAGGTCTCTCTTGGACTAGCAGTGAGGGACGTTGTCTACTTGATGTTTGGAGTGAGCTGGGTGGTCTGCAGGTGGACTGTAGTTTGGTATATTATTAGATTATTATTACAGCTATGAACAGATGCTGTCTCTGCCGCTGCTCCGTGATATGCTCTACAAGAAATGTGCAGTAGTTTAGAAAACCGGATCTTCTCCCCGTGTTTACTTTCTTGCAAGCCGTACAAAAAGAATACGATTCACAACAATATAGCAGCGAGAACCAGCTCAGTGTTTGTGAGGCAGGAGAAGAAAACATCTGAGATTAAGTAAACAAGCAGGATCTTCAGGAGGGTCAGCGTTTTGCAGCCAAAGCTTTCCACAAAGCACTGGACAGCAGGAGCTCCATGGTGGGTAAACTGGTCCAGAATGCATTCAAACAGGGGCAACTGGTCAAAGCAGACTAAGCAGCCGCATCAGACCACACAGGATGGGCAGTTGTTCAGGATCAGACCACACAGGATGGGCAGTTGTTCAGTATCAGACCACACAGGATGGGCAGTTGTTCAGGATCAGACCACACAGGATGGGCAGTTGTTCAGGATCAGACCACACAGGATGGGCAGTTGTTCAGTATCAGACCACACAGGATGGGCAGTTGTTCAGTATCAGAACACACAGGATGGGCAGTTGTTCAGGATCAGACCACACAGGATGGGCAGTTGTTCAGGATCAGACCTCACAGGATGGGCAGTTGTTCAGTATCAGACCACACAGGATGGGCAGTTGTTCAGTATCAGAACACACAGGATGGGCAGTTGTTCAGTATCAGACCACACAGGATGGGCAGTTGTTCAGTATCAGACCACACAGGATGGGCAGTTGTTCAGCATCAGACCACAAAGGACGGTCAGTTGTTCAGTATCAGAACACACAGGATGGGCAGTTGTTCAGCATCAGACCACACAGAATGGGCAGTTGTTCAGCATCAGACCACACAGGACGGTCAGTTGTTCAGTATCAGACCACACAGGATGGGCAGTTGTTCAGTATCAGAACACACAAGATGGGCAGTTGTTCAGCATCAGACCACAAAGGACGGTCAGTTGTTCAGTATCAGAACACACAGGATGGGCAGTTGTTCAGCATCAGACCACACAGAATGGGCAGTTGTTCAGCATCAGACCACACAGGATGGGCAGTTGTTCAGGATCAGACCACACGGAATGGGCAGTTGTTCAGTGATGCTTACACAGCTGATCCAGAGTCAGTGATACTGACACAACTGATCCACAGTCAGTGATACTGACGCAACTGATAGAGTCTGTGATACTGACGCAACTGATCCACAGTCAGTGATACTGACGCAACTGATCCAGAGTCAGTGATGCTTACGCAACTGATCCAGAGTCAGTGATGCTTACGCAACTGATCCAGAGTCAGTGATGCTTGCGCAACTGATCCAGAGTCAGTGATGCTTGCGCAACTGATCCAGAGTCAGTGATGCTTGCGCAACTGATCCAGAGTCAGTTATGCTTATGTAACTGATACAGAGTCAGTGATGCTTGCACAACTGATACAGAGTCAGTGATGCTTGCACAACTGATACAGAGTCAGTGATGCTTAAGCAACTGATCGAGTCAGTGATGCTTAAGCAACTGATCCAGAGTCAGTGATGCTTGCACAACTGATACAGAGTCAGTGATGCTTGCGCAACTGATCGAGTCAGTGATGCTTGCGCAACTGATCGAGTCAGTGATGCTTGCGCAACTGATCGAGTCAGTGATGCTTGCACAACTGATCCAGAGTCAGTGCACTACTTTGGCAGCTCACTAGGTTTGGAGACAGCAGCACAGTGTATAGTGTCCTACTGATGGAGAGGCTCAGGTACACTGGAACATACCGAACCTGCAGATAACGAGGCTTAGCTATTACATTTCAATTTGTAATAAAAAGCCTTTTTAATATCTGTCCCGAGACCAGTGCTCTTCGAAGCTCGGCCCTGGAGTTGCATGTCGAAAGCCTCGGAATCTGTACTGAATTCATCACTGCTGTGGAAAACATGTGGCAAAGGACAAACGGACGATTTCAACATCTGAATTACAACTGCACAGCTGCTGAACCACTGACAGCCCTGTTTTACCTTCAGCAGAGGCCGAGAGTTTAGCCACAGGAAAAAATTCCAATTTTGACTGACGTTCCTTTCAGTCCACAGGATGTGTGCAGACGTCGCATTACACTGCTGACAACGTCCAAACACGAGGGAGCCGCTGAGGACGCTCTGATAAACATCATCTGTTTTGTTGCTGTGAAAACAATAACGGGAGGCGGTCGACGTTAAAGCCACTGGAATAAAACAAACACGACGTATGTAACCCGGCAATTAACAAACAAGATCCTAACGAGGAGCATGTGAGAAATGAGTACTTTGAGATTCCGCAGTAAAAGATTCATACAGATGTTAATTTATAACCAGTTTTTAAATCCTACCCCCCACCAACAACCACCCACCCCACCACACACGGTGACAGACCCCACTGACTTGTTTTTCAAAACCACCTCCTTATATCTCCACTCACTGTCCACTGTATCAGCTCCACTGACCATACAGGACCTCCACTCACTGTCCACTGTATCAGCTCCACTGACCATACAGGACCTCCACTCACTGTCCACTGTATCAGCTCCACTGACCATACAGGACCTCCACCCACTGTCCACTGTATCAGCTCCACTGACCATACAGGACCTCCACTCACTGTCCACTGTATCAGCTCCACTGACCATACAGGACCTCCACTCACTGTCCACTGTATCAGCTCCACTGACCATACAGGACCTCCACTCACTGTCCACTGTATCAGCTCCACTGACCATACAGGACCTCCACTCACTGTCCACTGTATCAGCTCCACTGACCATACAGGACCTCCACTCACTGTCCACTGTATCAGCTCCACTGACCATACAGGACCTCCACTCACTGTCCACTGTATCAGCTCCACTGACCATACAGGAGCTCCACTCACTGTCCACTGTATCAGCTCCACTGACCATACAGGACCTCCACTCACTGTCCACTGTATTAGCTCCACTGACCATACAGGACCTCCACTCACTGTCCACTGTATCAGCTCCACTGACCATACAGGACCTCCACTCACTGTCCACTGTATCAGCTCCACTGACCATACAGGACCTCCACTCACTGTCCACTGTATCAGCTCCACTGACCATACAGGACCTCCACTCACTGTACACTGTATCAGCTCCACTGATCATACAGGACCTACACTCACTGTCCACTGTATCAGCTCCACTGACCATACAGGACCTACACTCACTGTATACTGTATCAGCTCCACTGACCATACAGGACCTCCACTCACTGTCCACTGTATCAGCTCCACTGACCATACAGGACCTCCACTCACTGTCCACTGTATCAGCTCCACTGACCATACAGGACCTCCACTCACTGTCCACTGTATCAGCTCCACTGACCATACAGGACCTCCACTCACTGTGCTCACAGTGCTGAGAATGATCCACCTCTCTAATAGTATCTGCTCTGTGGTGGTCCTGTGGGGGTCCTGATCATTAAAGAACAGAGTAATAAAGTATACAGAGAATCAGATGAACTACAGTCTGTAAGTGGAGCTCTTGTTGGACGCCACCTGTTGATAATATAATAGTATAATATAATAGTATGATATAATAATATAATATAATAATACTGTAAAAAAATAATTCTTTAAACTGTTGGCAGCGGTGGCGTTTTTAAAGGAACAATATGTCGTTTAAAGGAACGTTATGTAAAATATTTACTGTATTAAATCACCAAAGACCACAGTGTGTCAGTAGAGATTAAGAAAACATGCCAAGTTGAAGACTGTAGTTTTCCTAATCTGCTGCTCTCTAATAGGATATCCGCTGACGTACCTACTGACTAAACCCTCTACGTCATCTGTGTTATGTATATCTATGTGGATGAGGATGAGACGTGCAACTGTTGTTGGCCTACGAAATACTGCAAAGCCCAACAAATAACATATTAAATGCAACGATTAGGCTGGAATGCTTCTTTAACTTTAGATTACTGGAACCAGGATGGCTGCGAGACATTTCTCACACACACACAGTCACAAACGGCAATTTAATTAATTAGATTTTCCATTGTCTAGGAAGCCCTGGGAAGTTTCTCTCGAGCAAAAAAATGCCAGGAAACACATTTGCATGAGGAAATTAGTTTTTACTTCTCTAGAACTTTTTAATGAGGGGGGATTTTGGCAGTGAGTCTCAGGAAGGGCTCAAAAAAAGCAAAGAAAAGGGAAAAGGTGACCGAGTAGCATGCGAAGGCTGAGATGTCAGGACTAAACCAGCAAGATCCATCCAGCGAGCCGTAATCACCGGCTCACGAGGACGTCCGAGGCTTCATTCCGGCCGCTCGCGTGCTGTTGAGGGTGGGCCGACGTCGTACTAACATGCTATCCCGCCATAAATATTAATAATTGAGGGCAAATGAGGGGTCCGGCCATAATTGAATTGAAACCTCCCGGACCCTCCCAGGCCGCTCCCATGCAGTTTTAATAAAAGCCAAACCTCGGCTGCGGCGGGAATGTGTCAGGTAAACCTTCCGCACTGCCTGGATCTCAGAACCTCCATCTACAAAACACAGGCTGGCAATAAAACAGGGCGGATCACTCGCATTCTTCGAGACTGAGTGCTCTGGTGGATTTACATCCCATAATGCACTCTTAAAGTCAGACCTCCTTCGCTTTAGATGTTGGAGCGAGGTCGTTTCCCCGGGGCTGGGCTCTGAAGTCTTTTCGAGGAGCTCTCTCTCTCTCTCTCTCTCTCTCTCTCTCTCTCTCTCTCTCTCTCTCTCTCTCTCTCTCTCTGGTCGGTGGAAAACGAGCTCTTTGAATGATTTGAGGCGAATGGAGTTTGACGTCGCCGTTGCTGTACACACGAGACGACGGATGCCATGACTCGCCGGGTCTCAGGAATTAAGATCGTGTTTTGAGGGAATATTTCGAAGCTTTAAAACAGATTGCGCTTTGTGCGCAGACATACAAATTGCATGACTCGCCGCGGAACATTCATGCATAAATCAAATTATACTTGCAATGAATACCAATCCCGCTCCCTCTCGCTCTGTCAGCGGGAAGGGATCAAGCATCCCGATCCCGGCGTTTCACGCAAACGCAAACACAAACAGTTAACCCGTTTGCTTATTAGCAGTGGTGTTCTTTTAACTGTTGGCAGCGGTGGCGTTTTTAAAGGAACAATATGTCGTTTAAAGGAAGGATATGTAAAATATTTACTGTATTAAATCACCAAAGACCACAGTGTGTCAGTAGAGATTAAGAAAACATGCCAAGTTGAAATACTGGCTTCTCCGACAACAATGCCACAGCCAGTCTGTTCTCCTTTGAACTTCCAGAGTCTGTTTGGCAGCACCTCAGCTGTGTACCACACACTAACACTGCACAGTATATACTTTAAGGACAAAGTATTGGGACTCATTGAATTCAGGTGTTTCATTTTGTGCACAGGTGTATATGATCAAGCAGCTAACCATGCAGTCTGTCTTTACACACATTAGTGAGAGAGGGTGAGGTTCTAAAGAGCTACTGAACTCCAGCGTGGTCTGTAACAGGGTCCAACTTCTTTCCTCCTAGATTTTCACCATCAGCTGTGAGAGTTTGATTGAACAGTGGCAGCGTTTAGGAATCACAATAATCTTCGAGTGCTGAGCATAGTGTGTAAAAGTCTCCAACACTCTGCTGACCAATAACCACCGAGTTCAGACCTCCTCGGGCTTTAACATCAGCACTAACACTGTGGAGCTTCACGTCCAAGCAGCTGCACACAAGTCTCACAACACTGAGCACAGTGCCGATGGAGTGGACGAATGGAGTGGACACGTGTTCTGTGGAGTGAGCAGTCATGCTTCTCTATCTATCAGTGTGATGGACGAGTCTGGGTTTGGAGAACACCAGGAGAATGCTACCTGCCTGACTGCACTGTGACTGTAAAGTTTGGTGGAGGAGGGATGATGATGCTATGTGGGTGTCAATTCCAGTGAAGGGAAATCTTAATGCCTCTAGCTTTGTGGGATCGGTTTGTGGAAGAACCTTCTCTGGTCTAGCATGATTGACCATGTCCCAGTGTACTAAACAGCTCCATACACACTGGCTGGGTGAGTTTTGGTGTGGAAGAACTTGACTGACCCACACAAAGTCCTGTCCTATCCAACACATTTGGGATGAGCTAGAATGGAGATTGTGAGTTTCTCGTCCAACATCAGTGTCTTACAAATTCTCTTCTGGGCAAAAACTCCCACAGAAGCTCCAAAATCATGTAGGAAGCGTACCAGAAGAGTAGAAATAGCAGCAAAATGGGACCAACTCTATATTAATGCCAATGGATTTAAAATGGAATGTCATAAAAGCTTATGTAGGTGTCCCAATACTTTTGTCCAGGCTGTACTTCTTCTCAAAAACCACGATGTGATCACGGCTCGTCTTTCCATCAGTTACCCAGTTACTAATACAGAGTACAAATACTTCCATACAGTGCAGTGTTTCTCAGCCTCGGCCTTCAAGGCCCACTGCCTCACAGTCCAGTGGTTTTTCTACTTCAACACCTATTTTACTGGTAATGGACTGGTAATGAGGTGATTGGACTGGTAATGAGGTGATTGGACTGGTAATGAGGTGATTGGACTGGTAATGAGGTGATTGGTGATTAGAACTGCTTGAAATGATCTAACTTCATATGCACATTATTTTTATCATACAAACTTTAAAAATGTTAATGTTATATTAATGTTAGTTTAATGTACTACTAATCAACTTTGTTAAATACTGAACTGATGTTACATCTGGTTACTTGACTAGGACTCGGTTGATTTGGGATTTGACTTGAGACTTCCTTCTATTGACTCGGGACCTGATTGTCAAGACTTGAGACTTACTTGTTACTTGCAACTTGGTGACTTGGTCCCATGTCTGGCTTCATGTACTTGCAGCCACTGAGCAGTGATCATTCAAGACAGTATATAGAATAATCACAGAGCCGTTGCCAGATTTACTCACTTTAAATAAAATTTGGCCCCAAAGCACAACAGCAGACACAATAAAAGGTTATCATATGAGAAGCACTGCACTGAGCAGTGATCATAACTGAACGAGACTCATGAGAAAGGAAGCCTCGCATTAAGAAGGAAGGAAGACTCAAATCGCCTGAAGACTTGTGAACACTGGGGACAAAGTCACAGCTGATAAGGGGCCTCTAAAGTCTGATTAGAGGATATATTAAGGCCACACAGGTTGTGGACCTGAAGAAGAAGAGGACTTTGAAAAGAATGGGGGGGCATGCAGGCGCTGGTTCAGAGTGGTGCAGTGCTTCTAACGACACTGATGCTAATCTGGGAAATGTTATCAAGGCATTGCTCACAACATCCCGCCTGGATGATAATATTTACTCAACATCACATGCGATTGTGCAATAAGGCTGAGCCAGTTCATTATGCGTTTCCTAATTGCATTACTGACCGCTCAAATCTTGCGCCCGCTAAGACGTTATGTAAAAGTAAGCAGGACTCACGGCTGGTGTAAACAACCTCTTGGCAATTAGGAGAGAAATAGGGAAGTTAAACATCTTTGGAACGAGATCAAGAATGACAAACTGATCTTCGGGATGGAGATAAAGTCCCAGACACTCTAATAGCCCTCTCAGTAAAAGTACTGCTCAGCAGTGCTGAAAGTCGGAAACTCACACAGGGGTCTTCTCATTAGGAGAATAGGCTCAGTCCCCTAGTACCATATGTGGCAGTCAACAATGCTTTAAAGCAGGGGTCACTGATAGGCGGACCACGGTACGGACCCGGACCTGGACGTTGTTCCCAAACTGATAATTTACTGAGAAGGATTTAATTTAGACCGTGTTTATTTTAAGTGGGGAAACTTCTTGTCCTTGACGTAGGGGTGTGTTTAAAAAACGATTTTTCGATTAAAATCAATCTTCATTTGAATAATCCGATATTGATTCGTATAAACCTGAGATCGACTCCCCTCGCCACTCAGTCTCGCGTGATCAGCCATTGTTTTTCGCGCAATGAGATCTGGCTGGGGGTGCACATCAGTTTAGCATGGCTGGAGCACAAGTGAAGACACCCCAGAACTTGAAAGCAGATGTCTGGCTAGATTTTGGATTCAGAAACCAGGACAGTATATAAACATATAAACACTAATGTTTTTAGTAATGGTAGGTGGAGTGTTCCTTGTACGTTTACCAAATTAGTTCTCTGAAAATCTCTTTTCATATTCAAACAAAACATATTATTGTAACTGAAATATCCCTAAATGAATCCATATTGAATTTAATCGAATTTAATCGGAAATCGAATTGAATTGGGACCTTGTGAATCGATCTAATCGATACCCAGCCATACTTTACGGTATACGGGCTTTGCGACGCACTAAACTCACAAACCAATCACGTGCATAGTAAAATCACCCAACGCTCTCCTCAGCCAATCAGATCTGTGCAGATCCGGCAATGCCAGGTGCACAAGCGAGAAGTAGCAGCCGGAGAATAAAGCGAGTCTGACGGCGTGCTCTAAAAAAAGAAAAGTTGACGGCAATCAACGACATTTCAATCAAGAATGGAACAGAGATGTTCATACTTCCCACAGACAGATCCAAACCAACATCTCATATGTTCTGAGACTGTGGAGCTAATTAAAAGCAGCCATGTATCTCTTATCCATCCATCTATCTATCCATCCATCCATCCATTATCTTCTGCTTTATCCCACTAGTTAGAGTCACGGCGGGCTGGAGCCAATCCCAGTCTCATCAGGTGAAGGCGGGGTACACCATGGACAGGTGGCCAGTCCATCACATGACCAACACACACTCACACACACACTCACACCTACGGGCAGTTTAGAGTGAGTGATCAATCTAACAGGCATGTGTTTGGACTGTGGGAGGAAACCGGAGTACCCGATTTAAAGTCCTGGCTGGACAACCAAGAGCTCACTGTTTAGATAAACTGTTAAGATGTGAAACTCTGTTAACAAGACTAAACATTTTATTCACTTTTTTATTATAAATAAGCATTTTATGATGTACTTTTTTCAAAAGCATTTTAAATGTAGCCCTTGTTTTTACTTAGTGATTTAAAAAAAACATTTATTCATTTCAGTATTTAAACAGTAAATATACTGAAATATACTGAACGGTATGTGTGGTGTGTTGGTGTTTCAGTAGCTGATGGTATAAGATGCTGATACTAGACTACTTCAGTAAACAGGATACACCACTGAATCAGAACACACGCTAGAGATGATGACGGTCCAGACCTTGGCCTGAGGAGATCTCCTCTAACTGGACTCTAATTAAGTACTCCTGCTTTAAAGCAACTGACCTTCATATGCAGTAATAAAAGTTCTGAAAGTCGTGAATGACTTGCTATAAAAGTTGTTTGCAGCCCATCAACACTCTGTTGGAGTCTAGGTACTGTCTGCATGGCTCGCAATAAGAGCTGCCTGTACGTTGAAAACTCTGGTGGGAAAGCAGTGAGATCACATGCTCCAGGACTGCTCCTCCAGGGTGAGCTATCTCCACTGCCCCTCCAGTGCAGGCTTCCAAATCTGCTCCTTCACTGTCAGGTTCGGACTAAAAGTCCAAAACTCAGAAACGGTTCTTCTTATTTGGAGAATGGGCTCAGTCCCCTAGTACCAGGCACCATATCAGCCAGCGTGTCAACAATGCTTTGAAGAAACAGACCCTCATAAGCGTTCTGAGGAACATATGCAGTAATAGAAACCTAAAAGTTGTGGATGACTTGCTATAAATGGTGTTTGCAGCCCATCAACACTCTGTTGGAGTCTAGGTACTGTGAGCAAGGCTCGCAGCAAGAGTTGCCTGGACATCTGGTGGTGCATCCGGTGGAGGTACCAAATCAGCATGAGGAGCTGTAGTAAGAACTGAGACTGGGTTTCTGCCCAGCAGATAAAAAGTCTGATGGGAAGCAGTGAGATCACATGCTGCAGCAGAAAGTGGAATGGAACAGCACATACTGACCGATAGTCCAGTAGGACCAGCAACACTAGGAGACAGAATATCAGTCAGTGACTAATTCTCCATTGATGGATCCCTGGGCTTCTTCTCCAGTTCCCAATGTGGATCCTCTTGTGCTTATGAGGGTGTATCACCTTCCAGAGTGGCTCCAAGACTGTCCTGTGCAGTGGCACCGGGGTATAAGTTCCAGGACTTGCTCCACCAGTGCAAGATACCTTGACTGCCACACCAGTGTGGGTTCCCAGGCTTTCTCCTCCTGTGCCAGTTCCCAGAATGGATCCCCTTGAAATGGCCAGAAAGTGTGTTCTCCTATGCCACCTTCAGGAGTGGCTCTGGGACTGTCCTGGGGGGTGGCACTAGAGGATAGGACCTGAGACCTGGCACTGATAAAACTGGGACTGCTCCTTCGGTGCTGCCCTGCAGGAGTGCTCCTCTAGTGCCTGTTTTCAGGATTGCTCCTCCAGTACAAGCTACCTTGATTGCTCTTCCAGTGTGGGTTCCCAGGACTGCTCCTCCACAGAGGAGGATGCAGGATTGCTCCTCTAGTGCCAGCTTTCAGAACTGCTTCTCCAGTGTGAGCTATCTCGACTTCCCCTTCAGTGCAGGCTTCCAAAACTGCTCCTCCACTGACAGATTCATAGGCTTCTCTGGCTGTGCCAGTTCCCAAATTGGATCCTCTTTGCAAGCGAGGGAGTGTCTTCTCCACCTGTGCTGGCCCACAGGACTGCTCCTTCAGTGCCAGCTTCCAGGATGGCTCCTCAAGTGCCAGTTCTCTAGGACTGCTCTTCCACTGATGGATCCCTGGGCTTCTCCTGCTGTGCCAGGAACCAGAATGGTTCCTCTTGTGCTGGATTCATGACTGTCCTGGTGGGTGGCACTGGGGGAATCGTCCTGTGAACTGGCGCTGGTGGAGCTGGGACTGTTCCTCCAGTGCCAGCCCACAGGACTGTTCCTGTATTGCCACCTCCTAGGACTGCACTTATAGTGTTGGCTCCCTTGACCTCTCCTCCAGTGCCAGATTCCTAGGCTTCTCCTGCTGTGCCACTTCCCAGAATGGTTCCTCTTGTGCTGATGTGAGAGTGTCTCCTCCAGTGCCAGGTCCCAGGACTGCTCCTCCTGTGTTAGGTCCCAGGATCACAGTGCTGGTCCTCCATGTAGTTGACCCTGACCTGTCCTTGGTCATCCCCAGTCCTGGTACCTGCACCACCTTCTTTCTGCATTACACTTTCTATCCATCAGGCTCCCATTAAGTCCCACAGTCCTCTAGTACTATTGACTGCTGGGTCGTAGGGTTCATGTTGGAGCTCCTCTGGCTTTTAAGCTATGTGTAAAACATTGCTGTCCAAAGAAAAACAAGGTATCTCTAATAGTAACTTTACAGGAGAAAACAGAAACACTCTATACTTTCAGTGTAAATCAACATAAAGAAGGTTTATTCTAAGTGATTTTGGAGCATTTCTATTGGTTCATTCATCATGAAACTATTACAGAATATTAAGAGCAGCTGTCATGTTTAAATCATATAGAAACATGAACATTTGTCTGTTGCATGAGTCTATTAATTATCTATCTATCCTTCATTAAAGCCCTGATGGCCTTTGTATTTGCACCAGCTCTTTACAGACATGTTTATAAGCCTCTTGTTGTGTTTAGCTCAACTTATTTAGTCTTGTCTAGTCTAGCACTGTCCCTTTTATACCTTTTCTGACCACAGACTGCTACAACGACTCTGATATATGAATAACAATGTACAAGAAACTAACAAATGTTGCTGTGTATTCAAAACCCAGCAACACAAGCAACCATTCCCAAACCAGTACCGTCCTCATATCATTAACCCCACAGTTTCATAAGGTCAGCATACATCATACATCATCATCATCATCAACATCCTGATAACCAATGTCCTGCTTAATTAACCTCAGTGTAAGAGGAAAACACATTTCCAGCTCAGGTTCACGTTGACCTTCTGCTGGAGAACGAAAAAACAACAGAAGCAAACTGTGGTGGGTCCAGAGCTTATACTGTTTATTTACTCCTCTGTGTGTACATGCCAAGAGGCTTACTAGAAGCATAACGCAATGCGTTTACAGATGTGTAACGCAGTTGTTCCATGTGAGATGATGAGCAGAATAACAAGTTTAAATAAAGGAATACTAAAAAGCTAAAAATACAAAAAGAGTATTTAAAAAAGTGACCCCCCAACTAAAGCTGGGCAACATAACCTTCTCTGGATCTTTGCAATAAATTAATTTCCTCCCTCAAGCTTCCATGAATTCCTCAAAGTACTTGTTTCTGATCATAACAAATCCAGATTTCAGTTTTATTATTTTATTTTATTAATAAAAATCAGTTTTGTATCCATTCAATTCAAGCTCATTTGTACAGCTTCACAGAAGTTTGAGAACATGTAGTTACAGCATGCATCCCCCTGTGAGCAAGCCAGAGGCAACAGTGGCAACTCCCTCAAGACTGGAGGAAAAAACCTTGGGAGGAGCCAAGACTTTCAAAATTCAAAATAGAAGTAAGACAATCTCTGTTTAAAGTCTGAATTGAAAAATCTTTAGAAACTGCACAGGTAGAGGCAGCCTCTGATTAAATCTTTACGAAAAGTGGGAGTGAACTGAAACACTCCCATTCCATCTCAATGCTGGTACATCTGGATAAAGTTCAAGTATCACTGCTCTTCTAACACACAGCATGGCTCAGAATGAATTCTTATATGTTCACTGTGGTGAACATTTGCAGTCGGGAATATATTTACAAACATACACTAACACAGAGACACTCAGTAGTACATACAGTAACACAGAGATACTCAGCAGTACATACAGTAACGTAGACACTCAGCAGAACATACAGTAACATAGATACTCAGCAGTACATACAGTAACATAGAGATACTCAGCAGTACATACAGTAACATAGAGATACTCAGCAGTACATACAGTAACACAGAGACACTCAGCAGTACATACAGTAACACAGAGATACTCAGCAGTACATACAGTAACGTAGACACTCAGCAGAACATACAGTAACATAGAGATACTCAGCAGTACATACAGTAACATAGAGACACTCAGCAGTACATACAGTAACATAGACATTCAGCAGTACATACAGTAACACAGAGACACTCAGCAGTACATACAGTAACATAGACACTCAGCAGTACATACAGTAACATAGAGATACTCAGCAATACATACAGTAACATAAAGACACTCAGCAGTACATACAGTAACACAGACATTCAGCAGTACATACAGTAACACAGAGACACTCAGCAGTACATACAGTAACATAGAGACACTCAGCAATACATACAGTAACATAAAGACACTCAGCAGTACATACCGTAACATAGACACTCAGCAGTACATACAGTAACGTAGAGACACTCAGCAGTACATACCGTAACATAGAGACACTCAGCAGTACATACAGTAACACAGACACTCAGCAGTACATACTGTAACATAGAGACACTCAGCAGTACATACAGTAACATAGAGAGACTCAGCAGTACATACAGTAACACAGACACTCAGCAGTACATACAGTAACATAAAGACACTCAGCAGTACATACAGTAACATAGACACTCAGCAGTACATACAGTAACACAGACACTCAGCAGTACATACAGTAACATAAAGACACTCAGCAGTACATACAGTAACACAGACATTCAGCAGTACATACAGTAACGTAGAGACACTCAGCAGTACATACCGTAACATAGAGACACTCAGCAGTACATACAGTAACACAGACACTCAGCAGTACATACTGTAACATAGAGACACTCAGCAGTACATACAGTAACATAGACACTCAGCAGTACATACAGTAACATAGACACTCATATGAATTGAATACAGGGATAGCTTAACCATGTTCTGCGTTAGAAGGGGTTTGCTTAGCTTGTGCATCAAAGCGTTACACAATGCCCATCAACACCATGCCACGTAGTATCTGCTCTGTGGTGGTCCTGTGGGGGTCTTGATCATTAAAGAACAGAGTAATAAAGTATACAGAGAATCAGATGAACTACAGTCTGTAAGTGGAGCTCCTGTATGGTCAGTGGAGCTGATACAGTGGACAGTGAGTGTGGATACAGGGTGTTAAGGTTATGGCTGACCAGTGGAGATGAATTCATTGTGCTATATGTTAATTGAATGTAACTCATCACCTGACCAGCTAACCTCCCCCTCGTCCAGTCCGGGTATTCAGGGTCTGTGCCTAGTGAACAGATTTAGCCACATAGTATGCAGTCTTTTGATTAAGAAGCATTCAAGGAATTTTTTCCATTCAGTTTTCCATTTCCAGATGTGAAGTAAAAGGATGACTTTGTATCAAGTGTAATTTCATGGGCCTTAGATATTCCTTTGAAGTGAGCTGAGCAGACTCGCGCACCCGAGCAGACTTTTAACATTGTGACTATACTATACGGATATAACATTACAGTGCAGCAGCAGACGCGTCCTACTGGATCTAAGGAACCCTATTTCCATGGTTCACGTTTGTATTGCTGGACTTTAAACTGATTGTATATGTACTATTATAGTAAGTGTGTTGCCTCACACAGCACATAGCATGTTTCAGCTTAGGGTAATGTAAGATAAGAGCCTCTCTCACTCTCTCTCTCACTGGCACATACACATATATCTGATCAATAAGTTAACGTTCACCAGTAAGAACAGCAGATCTGATTATAACAGATAAATAATTAGACATACAATACAAAGTAACATGAATATGTTACTGTGAGAGAAGTAGATCAGATCTTGATCCAGTTTGAAGAAAAGTTAGGTTCCAGATTTCTCCTGAACGCCCCAGACATTGTATGAATGTGTTCAGTTCTTAATTTATCTTAATGAAGTACTGAGCAGTCAAAGCAGGTATTAGATGAGAACTGATAATAATACTGGGTTGTTTAGGAGAAGCTTGGAAAGAGTGAAATAAACACACTGATGTATGTAAAAGCTCTACTTACTCTATTAATACTGATTAATATTTAATAATAAAGTGTAAAAGCTCTACTTACTCTATTAATACTGATTAATATTTAATAATAAAGTGTAAAAGCACTACTTACTCTATTAATACTGATTAATATTTAATAATAAAGTGTAAAATCTCTACTTACTCTATTAATACTGATTAATATTTAATAATAAAGTGTAAAATCTCTACTTACTCTATTAATACTGTTTAATATTTAATAATAAAGTGTAAAAGCACTACTTACTCTATTAATACTGTTTAATATTTAATAATAAAGTGTTTTGCTGGGTATATATATATATATATATATATATATATAATAGTATAGTATGTGTATTATATGTATATGATGTTGGCTTAAGCACTGCAGGTCTAACTTTCTATTTTTTGTTTTTATTTTCATCACATGACTATTTTTATTAAGAGAAAAGAATGCCAGGGCGCTGACAGATGCCATTCCGGGTCCAGAGCTCCAGTGTTTTCAGTTTGCTTTGGTTTTAAATTGCTCAGTGAAGTACAACTCCGGTTCCAAAACAACTGGGACGCTGTGCAGCTGAGGAGACGACGGCTGTAGTTCTGAAACTGAAATGTCTTTATTCTTGATTGATATCAGATTCCAGCTGCTCCACAGTGCCGAGTGTCCTTTGTCCTGTTTTTCCTCTCTTAATGCTCCAGATGTTTTCAGTGGTCTGGACTGCAGGCAGGTCAGTTCAGCAGCTGGACTCTTCTACTACAGAGCTGCTGCGGTCATACGTACATTGTTGATTGTGTTGCTGAAATAAACAGACCTTCCCTGAAAGAGACGTCAGCACACGCGGCATATGTTGCCCAGAAACCCGGATATACCGTTCAGCAATAATGGAGATCCTCTTCAGCCCGGAGTCTTATGAAACATGAAGTTTGGAGGTCTGTAGTGATTGACTCTGTAGAACGTTAGTGACCTCTGTGCACTATGCTCCTCAGCATCCGCTGACCTGCTCTGTCATTGTACGTGTTCTACCACTTGGTGTCTGAGTTGCTGTCGTTCTCAATCACTTCCACTTTGTTCTGACACCACTGACAGTCCACTGTGGAATATTTAGTAGTGAGGAAACTTCACCACTGGACTTGTTGCACAGGTGGTGTTCTATCACGGTACCACGCTGGAGTTCACTGAGCTCCTGAGAGACACACTCTTTACTAATGTGTGTAGAAGCAGACTGCAGGACCAGGAGCTGGGTTTATACACCTATGGTCATGAAAGTGATAAGGACACCTGAATTCAGAGATTTGGATAAGTGAGTGAACACCCATCACCAATGCAGTGTAAATATAAGGAGTAGAAAGTACTGATAATGGAGTGTAAATGTAAGGAGTAGAAAGTACTGATAATGGAGTGTAAATGTAAGGAGTAGAAAGTACTGATAATGCAGTGTAAATGTAAGGAGTAGAAAGTACTGATAATGGAGTGTAAATATAAGGAGTAGAAAGTACTGATAATCGAGTGTAAATATAAGGAGTAGAAAGTACTGATAATGGAGTGTAAATGTAAGGAGTAGAAAGTACTGATAATGCAGTGTAAATGTAAGGAGTAGAAAGTACAGATAATGGAGTGTAAATGTACAGAGTAGAAAGTACTGATAATGGAGTATAAATGTACGGAGTAGAAAGTACTGATAATGGAGTGTAAATGTAAGGAGTAGAAAGTACTGATAATGGAGTGTAAATGTAAGGAGTAGAAAGTACTGATAATGGAGTGTAAATGTAAGCAGTAGAACGTACTGATAGTGGAGTGTAAATGTAAGGAGTAGAAAGTACTGATAGTGGAGTGTAAATGTAAGGAGTAGAAAGTACTGATAATGGAGTGTAAATGTAAGGAGTAGAAAGTATTGATAATGGAGTGTAAATGTAAGGAGTAGAAAGTACTGATAATGGAGTGTAAATGTAAGGAGTAGAAAGTACTGATAATGGAGTGTAAATGTAAGGAGTAGAAAGTACTGATAATGGAGTGTAAATGTAAGGAGTAGAAAGTACTGATAGTGGAGCGTAAATGTAAGGAGTAGAAAGTACTGATAGTGGAGTGTAAATGTAAGGAGTAGAAAGTACTGATAATGGAGTGTAAATGTAAGGAGTAGAGAGTACTGATAGTGGAGTGTAAATGTAAGGAGTAGAAAGTACTGATAATGGAGTGTAAATGTAAGGAGTAGAAAGTACTGATAATGGAGTGTAAATGTAAGGAGTAGAAAGTACTGATAATGGAGTGTAAATGTAAGGAGTAGAAAGTACTGATAATGCAGTGTAAATGTAAGGAGTAGAAAGTACTGATAATGGAGTGTAAATGTACAGAGTAGAAAGTACTGATAATGGAGTATAAATGTACGGAGTAGAAAGTACTGATAATGGAGTGTAAATGTAAGCAGTAGAACGTACTGATAGTGGAGTGTAAATGTAAGGAGTAGAAAGTACTGATAATGGAGTGTAAATGTATGGAGTAGAAAGTACTGATAATGTAGTGTAAATGTAAGGAGTAGAAAGTACTGATAGTGGAGTGTAAATGTAAGGAGTAGAAAGTACTGATAATGGAGTGTAAATGTAAGCAGTAGAAAGTCCTGATAGTGGAGTGTAAATGTAGAGAGTAGAAAGTACTGATAATGGAGTGTAAATGTAAGGAGTAGAAAGTACTGATAATGGAGTGTAAATGTAAGGAGTAGAAAGTACTGATAATGGAGTGTAAATGTAAGGAGTAGAAAGTACTGATAATGGAGCGTAAATGTAAGGAGTAGAAAGTACTGATAATGGAGCGTAAATGTAAGGAGTAGAAAGTACTGATAATGGAGTGTAAATGTAAGGAGTAGAAAGTACTGATAGTGGAGTGTAAATGTAAGGAGTATAAAGTACTGATAATGGAGTGTAAATGTAAGGAGTAGAAAGTACTGATAGTGGAGTGTAAATGTAAGGAGTAGAAAGTACTGATAATGGAGTGTAAATGTAAGGAGTAGAGAGTACTGATAGTGGAGTGTAAATGTAAGGAGTAGAAAGTACTGATAATGGAGTGTAAATGTAAGGAGTAGAAAGTACTGATAGTGGAGTGTAAATGTAAGGAGTAGAAAGTACTGATAGTGGAGTGTAAATGTAAGGAGTAGAAAGTACTGATAGTGGAGTGTAAATGTAAGGAGTAGAAAGTACAGATAATGGAGTGTAAATGTAAGGAGTAGAAAGTACTGATAGTGGAGTGTAAATGTAAGGAGTAGAAAGTACTGATAGTGGAGTGTAAATGTAAGGAGTAGAAAGTACTGATAATGGAGTGTAAATGTAAGGAGTAGAAAGTACTGATAGTGGAGTGTAAATGTAAGGAGTAGAAAGTACTGATAGTGGAGTGTAAATGTAAGGAGTAGAAAGTACTGATAATGGAGTGTAAATGTAAGTAGTAGAAAGTACTGATAATGGAGTGTAAATGTAAGGAGTAGAAAGTACTGATAATGGAGTGTAAATGTAAGTAGTAAAAAGTACTGGTAATGGAGTGTAAATGTAAGGAGTAGAAAGTACTGATAATGGAGTGTAAATGTAAGGAGTATAAAGTACTGATAATGGAGTGTAAATGTAAGGAGTAGAAAGTACAGATAATGGAGTGTAAATGTAAGGAGTAGAAAGTACAGATAATGGAGTGTAAATGTAAGGAGTAGAAAGTACTGATAATGGAGTGTAAATGTAAGGAGTAGAAAGTACAGATAATGGAGTGTAAATGTAAGGAGTAGAAAGTACTGATAATGGAGTGTAAATGTAAGGAGTGTGTGCGTGTGTGTGTGTGTGTGTGTGCGTGTGTGTGCGTGTGCGTGTGTGTGCGTGTGTGTGCGTGTGTGTGCGCGTGTGTGTGTGTGTGTGTGTGTGTTATTGATTCTAATATTGTCGCTATGCTGGTCAGTGCTGAGTCTGGGAGCTGTACAGCATGAGCAGCAGTTTTGTAAATCCCTATTTTTCCTTTTCCTCCAACTTTCTCTTATGCAAGTGACTTATCGTATAACTAACCTCCCAAAAAATATCGTCTGGAAAAATCATAACTTGTACTTAGTGGTCATTTTGACTGGAAATGAAGTAAATAACAGGTCATTTTTGACTTTTGCACAAACGATCCAGTGCTGAAGATGCTTCATAGGATTGTGAATCAATGAGTCGTTGTTGAAGCCATGAAATTAACTGTCGTGTTCCTGCAACCCCTCGATGAGAATACGAGCGTGACTGTGCCTGCAGTGTCCGTCAGAGTGCGGATGAACTTCTGCCACAAAGGTATCAGCTCGGTCAGCGATGATGATGATGATGCCATGATCTTCAGTGGGAATCCAGGACCCTCGTGTGTGCCAGGAAAACATTCCTCGCACATCACGCTGGCACCGCTGCCGTCTTCCCAGACTGTACTGCTGCAGTGAGGAGGCGTCCTTTAAAAATGATTTCTTCATCATAATTATAAACTATTTCTGACCAAATCTCTGCTTTAAAAACTCGCAGGTCATTATTGTGTCATATTTGAGAAGTTAATTTACAAACTTCCCAAAATCACATGCTTCTGATGGTAAGTTGTGGGACAAGATCTTGATATGTGGTTAAAATGCAACAGCAGCCAAACCAGTTACGCAATTTGGAATTTAAGACAGAAATCAGTTCACTGTCCACTGAGTACATACTGGAGAGTCACACTGTTCCATGTATGTGTGTCTGTGTGGAGTCTGTACGGTCTCCCAGTGTCTGTGTGGAGTGTGTATGGTCTCCCAGTGTCTGTGTGGAGTGTGTATGGTCTCCCAGTGTCTGTGTGGAGTGTGTACGGTCTCCCAGTGTCTGTGTGGAGTCTGTACGGTCTCCCAGTGTCTGTGTGGAGTCTGTATGGTCTCCCAGTGTCTGTGTGGAGTCTGTATGGTCTCCCAGTGTCTGTGTGGAGTCTGTATGGTCTCCCAGTGTCTGTGTGGAGTCTGTATGGTCTCCCAGTGTCTGTGTGGAGTGTGTACGGTCTCTCAGTGTCTGTGTGGAGTGTGTATGGTCTCCCAGTGTCTGTGTGGAGTCTGTATGGTCTCCCAGTGTCTGTGTGGAGTCTGTATGGTCTCCCAGTGTCTGTGTGGAGTGTGTACGGTCTCCCAGTGTCTGGGTGGAGTTTGTATGGTCTCCCAGTGTCTGTGTGGTGCGTGTACGGTCTCCCAGTGTCTGTGTGGAGTGTGTACGGTCTCCCAGTGTCTGTGTGGAGTCTGTACGGTCTCCCAGTGTCTGTGTGGAGTCTGTACGGTCTCCCAGTGTCTGTGTGGAGTCTGTATGGTCTCCCACTGTCTGTGTGGAGTCTGTACGGTCTCCCAGTGTCTGTGTGGAGTCTGTCCGGTCTCCCAGTGTCTGTGTGGAGTCTGTCCGGTCTCCCAGTGTCTGTGTGGAGTCTGTATGGTCTCCCAGTGTCTGTGTGGAGTCTGTATGGTCACCCAGTGTCTGTGTGGAGTCTGTATGGTCTCCCAGTGTCTGTGTGGAGTCTGTATGGTCTCCCAGTGTCTGTGTGGAGTCTGTACGGTCTCTCAGTGTCTGTGTGGAGTGTGTATGGTCTCCCAGTGTCTGTGTGGAGTCTGTATAGTCTCCCAGTGTCTGTGTGGAGTCTGTATGGTCTCCCAGTGTCTGTGTGGAGTGTGTATAGTCTCCCAGTGTCTGTGTGGAGTCTGTATGGTCTCCCAGTGTCTGTGTGGAGTCTGTATGGTCTCCCAGTGTCTGTGTGGAGTCTGCACGGTCTCCCAGTGTCTGTGTGGAGTCTGCACGGTCTCCCAGTGTCTGTGTGGAGTCTGCACGCTCTCCCAGTGTCTGTGTGGAGTGTGTATGGTCTCCCAGTGTCTGTGTGGAGTGTGTACGGTCTCCCAGTGTCTGTGTGGAGCGTGTACGGTCTCCCAGTGTCTGTGTGGAGCTTGTACGGTCTCCCAGTGTCTGTGTGGAGCTTGTACGGTCTCCCAGTGTCTGTGTGGAGCTTGTACGGTCTCCCAGTGTCTGTGTGGAGCGTGTACGGTCTCCCAGTGTCTGTGTGGAGCTTGTACGGTCTCCCAGTGTCTGTGTGGAGCTTGTACGGTCTCCCAGTGTCTGTGTGGAGCTTGTACGGTCTCCCAGTGTCTGTGTGGAGCTTGTACGGTCGCCCAGTGTCTGTGTGGAGCTTGTACGGTCTTCCAGTGTCTGTGTGTAGCTTGTACGGTCTCCCAGTGTCTGTGTGGAGCTTGTACGGTCTCCCAGTGTCTGTGTGGAGCTTGTACGGTCTCCCAGTGTCTGTGTGGACATGTTTTCACTAAACATGGCTGATCACCTTCTTTGACAGGAAGGGTCCATTTGACTGACACGCAAAACAAATAAGCATGATCTGTTTTAGTGAGATATGTAGGTCAAGCCATTGTCAGTACAGTGTACAAATATAGACCCACGTGGAACAAAGTGGTGTACCCGTCAGCCAACATGCGAGATATCCTGTTTACTTGCTGCCGACCGCTTCAAACAAAGCGCTTGATGTTCCTGAAGGCTTTGTGCAGAGCAGACAGGTGCTTAACACCAAAAACAAGAGAGTTGTGGCCGCACTGTGATCACCATTTTCCAATTTTAACCCTATGAAAGGATTCAGGATTGAATAAATTCATGAATGCAGGAAATGAATCGCAGGTGTTAGAAGGTTAGCTGTGATCTTGCCTGAGCTCTTCATAACCCTGCTGTTGTATATATGCTGAAATGTTGGAGGAGAACATTTGATGATTGTCTGTATGGTTCTTGAGATGAATTAGGGTGTATTCTAGTGCGTATGTTCCGGGAGACCACAAAGAACACTGAAACAAGTATGGTATCTATGGAATGGTAGCCACTACATATATCTATTGACTTGCATTAAAAATAAATACTGTTGATGGCCTCTTCTGTAAAATTGGCAAATTCTGACTTCCAGGGTGATCGGCTGCCTTTCCTGTAGCTCTCTCTGCACTGCGAGATCATAGTTTTTATCTTGTTTTTCTATTTTTATTTCATAATCTATATTTTATGTTTATTTTATTCTATATTTATATTCTATATTTACCTTGGAATAGCTACTGGATGCCTTGAATAATAGATAGATCTATCTATCTATCATGTGTAGACGAAAAAAAGAAAAACACATTCTACATGCAGATGGGTAATGTAATTTTGTTTATTGGTCAATATGTACTGGTAATATAAATAAGTCTGCCTGGGTTTGTTTACAAAGCCATGTACACAATGATCAAGCAAAATATGCTCTGGAAAGGCAGAAACTGTTCTCTTTAAAAAAAAAAAAAGGATCTGTATGTTCCACATAAGACAATGCTCAGATAATCGACACTAACCAAACTGAAAGTTCTACAAAACAAAAACAAAACCTCAATAAATAACATCACATCTTACGTAGATACATTTACTTACATCAGTACACATCTGCCATCACACTGAATAAAATCCTAGAATGTGTTTGCACGAACCTTAAAGACAGCTTTAACTGTGGCATCTCACATTTGAACACCTAAAATGAACACGTGGAAGTTATAGATAGATATATATATATTTTATATAGAATTAAACTGAGAGTATTAATAAGCTTTTCCTGACAAAGTAAATTTAGATATGATTTGACTTTTTTCAAAAAAATGTACATGTGCAATATAAATTCTACTTATAAACATAGCTTCTTTCGAAATGTGTGTTATGAATCGTATCCATGTCCTCCGTGAAGATCCTCCACACCTTTAACAACAACGGCGACGTCAGGTATATCAACGGAGACTGGCCTCCTACACGGTGGGCCTGCACAGCCTGCTTCTCTGAGATGTACGATTGATCTCGTTGCCCGGTAACATTGAACGTATCAGTTTGGGATTTAGTAACCATAAACAGAAGCTTAATTTCGGCCCCCCTGGACGTCCGGTTTCCGTCCTGATCAGGTCCCCCTGTCAAAAACTGCACCAAAACAGAGGCAGAACTCTCACGTTTAGTCTAACCTTCGACAAACCACTTCCTCTCCGTTCATCAGCCTCACCGATTCACCCCTCGAGTCACTGTTACCGCCGTCTACCGATCCACGCCGAGCAGGCTTCAGCCGACCAGCCTGTACAAATAAGGGGCCTACTGCGAATTCCTTCTCAAGGCTAGCTTGTTGAAAAAGCACGAGGCCTGTAGTCGAACAAAAACAGACCTCCTTTACACCCCCCCCCACCACCCACCCTAAAAAGCCTTAGAAGCAGCTCTCCTTAATTAATACAACTTTCCTGAGTTTACGAAAGTCAAGAACAAGAGACATTTACAAGAGAAAAACACTACAGTATGTCTTTAAACATTTCAGGGCTCCTGGGATAGTGTTCGAGTCTTCCGACCCATCTGACACACTGCCTCCCTAGACCTGCACTGCCACTCGCGAGTCGGTCGGCCTGTCCGGTCGACCCTACGCCGCCGAGAAGTTGGATCTGATGGAGTCCTCTCGCAGCTGACGATGCTTTCCGTCACACGGCTCCCGTCGTGTCCTCCTTTCGATGGTTATCCTGTAGTTCTTCCTGAGGAGCACAGCAGAACCCATGCTGGTTAAGATCAGAAGACTGTACGAGCTTCTAGACTCTCTTTATGAAAGAAGGATAAACAGATATGGAGATATACGTGTATATGTGTAATCCGTGGAGTATCAACGGTGGAGAGACCTTCTAGAGTTGGTGAGTTGGCTTCTTGTTCACCAGCTTCTTGCTCAAATCATTTTGTTCCACCTTAAATGGTGCTGCAGTTACTTTCTGTCACTGTGTTCACACAAGCCCACCTGTACCTTAAATCTTTTTCTTAGTATTGACCAAATCCTGACCTTAAGCCTAACCTAAACCCTAAACCTGATCCTGACCCTAACCTTAACCCAAAACTTAACATTAACTTTGGCCCTAACCCTAACCTCAAAAATTAACCCTAACCCTAAACTTGCCTAAAACCTAATCCTAGCCCTCACCCTGACGTTAATCTTAGTTCTGTACTGAACCTCAACCAAAAACCTAATTCTAACACTCATGCTGGCCCTAATCCTGACCCTAACCTTAACCTCAGTGCAAAATCTAATCCTATCCCTGGCCCTAAACATCAACCCTATACCTAACCTTAATCCTAACCTCATCCCTAAACCTAACCCTAATCCTAACTCAACCCTAAACCTAACCCTAACCCTAATCCTAACCTTACCCAACACCAAATCCTATCCCTCACCCTGACCCTAATCTTAGTCCTGTACTGAACCTAATCCTAACTCTTACTCTGGCCCTAATCCTGACCCTAACCTTAACCTCAGTGCAAAATCTAATCCTAACCCTGGTCCTAAACCTAACCTCAACCCTATACCTAACCTTAATCCTAACCTCATCCCTAAACCTAACCCTAATCCTAACCTCAACCCTAACCCTAATCCTCACCTTACCCAACACCTAATCCTAACCCTCACCCTGACCCTAATCTTAGTCCTGTACTGAACCTAATCCTAACTCTTACTCTGGCCCTAATCCTGACCCTAACCTTAACCTCAGTGCAAAATCTAATCCTAACCCTGGTCCTAAACCTAACCTCAACCCTATACCTAACCTCATCCCTAAACCTAACCCTAATCCTAACCTCAACCCTAACCCTAATCCTCACCTTACCCAACACCTAATCCTAACCCTCACCCTGACCCTAATTTTAGTTTAGAATTAGGTTTTTGGTTGAGGTTCAGTACATGACTCTCACCCTGGCTCTAATCCTGACCCTAACCTTAATCCTAATCCTCACTCTGGGCTTATTTCTGAGAGATAATCTGTTTTCTAGCTGCTACATGCTCAGTGGCTTCTCAGGTGAACATCTACAGATACGACTTCAGCAGATTATCAGTAAACCAGGTAATTAAATCTATCCTGATAATCTACTGTTGCTGCATCACTGATATGTTGTTGTTGTTGTGTTACTAAGAGACTGTTGAGTGTTTATTTCATCTCCAGTTAAAGTGTAAACAGGAAATCATTTAGAAAGATCAAAGTGTAGTGATCATGTGTTCCTGCATCAGTAAACAGAGGAGCGACAGTTTCTCAGGTGACGGGAAATGTTGATGCAGGACGTGATCAAACAAAACGAGTAGCTCCACAGACCCCCCATTACACAGACCCCCCATTACACAGACCCCCCATTACACAGACCCTCCATTACACAGACCCTCCATTACACAGACCCCCCATTACATACACAGACCCTTCATTACACAGACCCCCCATTACACACACAGACTCCCCCATTACACAGACTCCCCCATTACACAGACCCCCATTACATACACAAACCCCCCGTTACACACACAGACCCCCCATTACACACACAGACCCCCCATTACACACACAGACCCCCCATTACACACACAGACCCCCCATTACACACACAGACTCCCCCATTACATACACAGACCCCCATTACATTCACAGACCCCCATTACACAGACAGACCCCCCCATTACATACACAGACTCCCCCATTACACACACAGACTCCCCCATTACACAGACTCCCCCATTACACAGACCCCCCATTACATGCACAGACTCCACCATTACACAGTGGACCATTTCAGACCACCCATAGATTTGCCAATGCCAGCATTAGCCATGCGGCCTTATACTACTTGTTTATGTTTAAATGGAAAAATCTAAAGGTGAAGAACACTGCCATCTAGTGGTCGGAGGTTTAAACACAACACGATATGAACCACTGTCTGCCAGAATTATTGACTGTAAAGCACTGATTAATACATCAATACTGTGTTTTTGAGAATCGATACAATATCATAAAAACAATATTACGATATTTGATATTTTCAGTATTTTCTTACACCCATAATACTACTTGTGCACTAATACGTTGTGAGCTATTGTGCGGTATTTGTGTATGTAACCCATAAACAGTATTTATTTTGATTACGATATAAACATTATTCAAGTGTATTTGAGATTTTAGTGTATTTTCTTGTCTTACCTAAAGAAGTAGAAAGCCATAAGGAGTGCTGTTCCGAGCAGTCCTCCAACTATGATCCCAGTCGCTGCTGATAAACCTAGTCCACCTGCTTAGGAAAGAAAATGAAGTCATTAGAAATTAATATAAACAACTAAACAAATTCTTTTGATCCTGATCATAAAGCAAAACTACATAAAGTAATATTTGTAGTCTAAACTATAGAGGACCATCACCACTTCATTAGGACCACCTCCTTCTATCTCCACTCACTGTCCACTGTATCAGCTCCACTGACCATACAGGACCTCCACTCACTGTCCACTGTATCAGCTCCACTGACCATACAGGAGCTCCACTCACTGTCCACTGTATCAGCTCCACTGACCATACAGGACCTCCACTCACTGTCCACTGTATCAGCTCCACTGACCATACAGGAGCTCCACTCACTGTCCACTGTATCAGCTCCACTGACCATACAGGACCTCCACTTACAGACTGTAGTTCATCTGATTCTCTGTATACTTTATTACTCTGTTCTTTAATGATCAGGACCCCCACAGGACCACCACAGAGCAGATACTATTAGGGAGGTGGATCATTCTCAGGACTGCAGTGACACTGATGTGGTGCTGGTGTGAGTGGATAGTGGTAGCACGTAGTAGGAGTGTCTAATAGAGTGGACAGTAACACTCCAGCAGCACTGCTGTGTCTGATCCACTCACACCAGCACCACGTCAGTGTCACTGCAGTGCTAAGAATGACCCACCTCTCTAATAATACCAGCTCTGTGGTGGTCCTGTGGGGGTCCTGATCATTAAAGAACAGAGTAACAGAGTATACAGAGAATCGGACGACAGTCTACAGTGTGTTGCTCGGTGGGCAGCGGTGTCGCCCGCTACGCTACACCAGCCGCTATTCAATCTACAACGGCTTCCTCAGGTGTATGAGGACTCTTCACTGATATCTGATTATGTAGTGTTCATGCTCATCACATCTACTCGTGTTCTACAGGACTTAAAGCAGCAGAGGTAATTTACATGATTGGTTTGTGTGGTCTGGGGGTGGAGACTTGGGTGCACCTCGCAGAAAGAACCGCACACTCTTGAAGCCCGGCAGGATCTGGAAACTCCCGTTAGTGCCAAAGTAGTTCAGGACCGCCTGAGAAGACAAACGAGAACCGCATCAGCATCAACTCCTATATCCGCCCAGCGTCGCAGGGTTCGTTATCTAACAGTCACACAGCACATGATGGAACGCAAGAGCATTAATAATACAGGGGTAACCAGAGGGAGCGCTGCTGAATCTTACATGGACTGGGCTTCATTACGGAAAGCTGCAGGCGGAGTTCGTCTCTCGTTCTCATTTCACTGTGATTATAATTCAGACTATTACACTCTGTGTTAGAGAAGCTCTTCATAATGTGACTTCCTACACAGTCGAGTCGAGGCAAGTTTATTTGTGTAGCACTTTTTACAACAATGTCACAAAACAGCTTTACAGAAGTTTGAAAACAGACAGTTACAACATATATATATATATATATATATATATATATATATATATATATATATATATATATATATATATATATATATATATATACACCCCCCAGTGAGGCAACGGTGGCGAGGAAAAACTCCCTCAGACTGGAGGAAGAAACCTTGGGAGGAACCAAGACTCTCCAGGGGAGACCCGTCCTCCACTGATCAAACAGTATCTACAGTTTAATAAACTAAACTCCAAAGAAAAGCTAAGAGAGTCTCTGTTTGAAGTCTGGATGGTAAAGCTTTAGAAACTGAACTGGTAGAGGCAGTCTTTGTGGAAAAGTTAAAGAGCAGTCTATATAGAACAGTCACAGAGCAATCTACAAAGAACAGTCACAGAGCAGTCTATATAGAACAGTCACAGAGCAGTCTATACAGTGTTCTATGCAGAACAATCTATATAGTGTTCTACACAAAAGAGTCTATATAGTGTTCTACACAGAACAGTCTATATAGTGATCTACACAGAACAGTCTATATAGTGTTCTACGCAGAACAGTCTATATAGTGTTCTACACAGAACAGTCTATATAGCGATCTACGCAGAACAGTCTATATAACAATATACGCGGAACAGTCTATATAGTAGTCTACACAGAACAGTCTATATAGGGATCTAGGCAGAACAGTATATATAGTGTTCTACACAGAAGAGTCTATATAGTGTTCTACGCAGAAGAGTCTGTATAGTGTTCTACGCAGAACAGTCTGTATAGTGTTCTACGCAGAACAGTCTATATAGCGATCTACGCAGAACAGTCTATATAACGATATACGCGGAACAGTCTATATAGTAGTCTACACAGAACAGTCTATATAGGGATCTAGGCAGAAGAGTCTATATAGTGTTCTACACAGAAGAGTCTATATAGTGTTCTACACAGAAGAGTCTATATAGTGTTCTACACAGAACAATCTATACAGTGATTTACACAAAAGAGTCTATATAGTGTTCTACACAGAACAGTCTATATAGTGATCTACACAGAACAGTCTATATAGTGTTCTACGCAGAACAGTCTATATAGTGTTCTACGCAGAACAGTCTATATAGCGATCTACGCAGAACAGTCTATATAACGATATACACGGAACAGTCTATATAGTAGTCTACACAGAACAGTCTATATAAGGATCTAGGCAGAACAGTATATATAGTGTTCTACACAGAAGAGTCTATATAGTGTTCTACGCAGAAGAGTCTGTATAGTGTTCTACGCAGAAGAGTCTGTATAGTGTTCTACGCAGAAGAGTCTGTATAGTGTTCTACGCAGAACAGTCTATATAGTGTTCTACGCAGAACAGTCTATATAGCGATCTACGCAGAACAGTCTATATAACGATATACGCGGAACAGTCTATATAGTAGTCTACACAGAACAGTCTATATAGGGATCTAGGCAGAAGAGTCTATATAGTGTTCTACACAGAAGAGTCTATATAGTGTTCTACACAGAAGAGTCTATACAGTGATTTACACAGAACAGTCTATGTAGTGATTTACACAGAACAGTCTATATAGTGATCTACACAGAAGAGTCTATATAGTGATCTACACAGAAGAGTCTATATAGTGTTCTACACAGAACAGTCTATATAGGGATCTAGGCAGAACAGTATATATAGTGTTCTACACAGAAGAGTCTATATAGTGTTCTACGCAGAAGAGTCTGTATAGTGTTCTACGCAGAAGAGTCTGTATAGTGTTCTACGCAGAAGAGTCTGTATAGTGTTCTACGCAGAACAGTCTGTATAGTGTTCTACGCAGAACAGTCTATATAGCGATCTACGCAGAACAGTCTATATAACGATATACGCGGAACAGTCTATATAGTAGTCTACACAGAACAGTCTATATAGGGATCTAGGCAGAAGAGTCTATATAGTGTTCTACACAGAAGAGTCTATATAGTGTTCTACACAGAAGAGTCTATACAGTGATTTACACAGAACAGTCTATGTAGTGATTTACACAGAACAGTCTATATAGTGATCTACACAGAAGAGTCTATATAGTGTTTTGCACAGAACAGTCTCTCAAGGGGAGACCCGTGGTCAAAGAATATCTACAGTTTAATAAACTAAATACCAAAGAGAGGCTCTGTTTGAAGTCTGGATGGTAAAGCTTTAGAAACTGCACTGGTAGAGGCAGTCTCTGACTGAGGCAGTCTCTGACTGAGGCAGTCTCTCACTGAGTCTTAATGAAAAGTGGGAGTGAATTGAAAAGTCCCATCCTATCCCTACATATACAGCCACATACCTCATACATATGACAGTACATCAGTGTTCGCTCTGGTGCCTCGCTCTTACCTCATAGGTTCCAGTTTCCTGGTCTGTCATGCTTATCACGGAGAAATCTCCATTTCTGTCACCGTTGGTGTCCATAGACACCTGGCCTGCGATGCCTGCGCAACAGAATGCAAGGAATGTGAGAATTAATTAGCTGGAAGAGTCAGACATTCCAAGGAAAACACCGGCGAGAGTCGACAGAATTCCGGGCGGCCGATACAACAGGAAATCTCATCTGCCTCCCGCCGTTTGTGTTGGCAAGGTCTGCAGCAACGGTAATTTCATCCCCGCGTCTGTGTTCCCGAATTCTTGACATTTTTAAAATATTATTTCATTTAACAAGGAAAAACATGACCCTGTTCCCGACGATTCCCACAGAACAAAACAGTGTTATTCCACGTTCGGCTCTGGAGTTGCGGTCGACGAAAGCAGCCTGGGCAGCAGACGCGGCCGAGCGGACACTCCGCGAGCGAAGCTTATGAATGAAAGAGGAAAGTATACGTGACAATCTCGTTAACGTGAATTAAACGCTGTTCCTCTGTGGATTCTGTAGCTTTCAGACTGGAACGGTTCTCACTGTAAACCAGCTGATCAGTTTATAAGTTTTTATCTGATCAATAAGTGTATTTTCACCACCAGATCTGATTAGAACAGATACATAATCAGACATACAATACAAAGTAACATGAATATGTTATTGTGAGAGAAGTAGATCAGATCTTGATCCAGTTTGAAGAACAAAGTTAGGTTCCAGATTTCTCCTGGACGCCCCAGACATTGTATGAATGTGTTCAGTTCCTTCAGCAGCAAATCTTGATTTATCTTAATGAAGTACTGAGCAGTCAAAGCAGGTATTAGATGAGAACTGATAATAATACTGGGTTGTTTAGGAGAAGCTTGGAAAGAGTTAAATAAACACACTGACGTATGGAAAACACTACTTACTCTATTAATACTGATTAATATTTAAATAATAAAGTGTTTACTGAGTAAATAACTTCCTGTCTGCAAAAATAGATTTTAATATATAATAATGTCTTCAAGTGTCTAAAACTTTTGCACAGTACAGTATCTAGAAGGAGAAAGATCTGAAAGTAATCTTGCAGATGAGTTATATTACTACAGCATGTTTGTACAGACTGATAAACACTAAAGCTGGCAGCTGAAGAACTTCAAGAAACTGTTGAGTTTGTAGGGTCTCTCAGTGTCTGTGTGGAGTTTGTGTGTAGTCTCTCAGTGTCTGTGTGGAGTTTGTGTGTAGTCTCTCAGTGTCTGTGTGGAGTTTGTATGGTCTCCCAGTGTCTGTGTGGAGTCTGTATGGTCTCCCAGTGTCTGTGTGGAGTGTGTATGGTCTCCCAGTGTCTGTGTGGAGTGTGTATGGTCTCCCAGTGTCTGTGTGGAGTGTGTACGGTCTCCCACTGTCTGTGTGGAGTGTGTACGGTCTCTCAGTGTCTGTGTGGAGTGTGTATGGTCTCCCACTGTCTGTGTGGAGTGTGTACGGTCTCCCAGTATCTGTGTGGAGTGTGTATGGTCTCCCAGTGTCTGTGCGGAGTGTGTATGGTCTCCCAGTGTCTGTGTGGAGTCTGTATGGTCTCCCAGTGTCTGTGCGGAGTGTGTATGGTCTCCCAGTGTCTGTGTGGAGTCTGTATGGTCTCCCAGTGTCTGTGCGGAGTGTGTATGGTCTCTCAGTGTCTGTGTGGAGTCTGTATGGTCTCTCAGTGTCTGTGCGGAGTGTGCATGGTCTCTCAGTGTCTGTGTGGAGTCTGTATGGTATGTATGTAATGTCATATCACTATCATCTATATTTAACAGCTTAACAGACAATATAGCTTAACAAAAAGCCAACCTCAAATAAAGGCAATCCCTAATAATACAGGCAAGGAGCACCATCAATACTAGGCGAGTGCTTCGTTGTGATGGGTTTGGAATGGGAAGCAAATCCAAACAACAAAGTGTTGTTGACCCACGTAACCATTAGATCACAGGTTTTCAGATCTGGACCTTTAATCCAGTTTCTAGTCCTGGATTTTGTGGTTACCACTAGCTGTGACACTCATCGGCCAATCAATTACATTATACAGTTTAGTTAATGACCAGTAATAACAAAATCTAGGACCGGAGACTGGAATCAGGGTCCAGATTTAAAGATACCTGCACTAGAGTCTTGACCAATGCATCTATAAACCATGAATACTGATTAAGTGGACATCCTGAACCCAAGTGAGCTGGAGGTGTATGTGTTTCACTGCTAATCCCAGCCAAACGGAATAAACTGCTGTGAAAATCGTTATCCTGTTTTAAATTCTCACCCGTGATTAAATTTAGCTCGAGCTATGTTGTTTATTTGTCCTCCTCTTCACGTTTACCAGTTGACACTGTAGCGCTGATCCACTAATTAAAAAATTGATGCTGCACTGACGCATTTGTTGCCCCTGTTTACTTTTTCCCATCCGGTTCCATCCCAGAACTGTTTCCCACCAAATCGCACAGTCGAATCAATCAAAGCACGTGTTTCACAAGCAGCACTCAGGAGTGTAAATAACCGCCAGTCAGTTTACACCAAAAAAAGGTCATGGAATAGCCAGAAATAACACAAACAGCCAGTGACCATAGAAACCTTTACCTACAGGATATCAACACGAACGAGAAGCGTTAGCCGTACTGTTCATCTCGCTACTTACCTTCAAACGTTCTGTTCCACATCCTGTGCGAGATCTCCGTTCCGTTCTTCTTAGTGTGACCGCTTTTGATGGCTTCGTCCAGGGCCAGCACGTACAGCAGCAAGGCATCATGGAACCCTTCCATAAACATGTTGATCTGAAACATATCAAATATCAAACCAGACGTCAGAACTAATCTAGAACAATAATGACAACAAAAGCCTGATAGTGTAAAAGCCTTCATCTGATCAATAAGTGTATTTACACCACCAGATCTGATTAGAACAGATAAATAATCAAACATACAATACAAAGTAACATGAATATGTTATTGTGAGAGAAGTAGATCAGATCTTGATCCAGTTTGAAGAACAAAGTTAGGTTCCAGATTTCTCCTGGACGCCCCAGACATTGTATGAATGTGTTCAGTTCCTTCAGCAGCAAATCTTGATTTATCTTAATGAAGTACTGAGCAGTCAAAGCAGGTATTAGATGAGAACTGATAATAACACTGGGTTGTTTAGGAGAAGCTTGGAAAGAGTTAAATAAACACACTGATGTATAGAAAAGCACTACTTACTCTATTAATACTGATTAATATTTAATAATAAAGTTTTAACTGAGTTAATAAAAGCTTCCTGTCTGCAAAATGAAGGCCACATACTCTAAAACATGCAGTGCATACTATATTGACTTGAATTAAATCACAGTTTTCAGCTTGTTTTTGTAATTAGATATAGACACCATAATAATATAAAACAGATAATATATATATATATATATATATATATATATATATATATATATATATATATATATATATATATATATATATATATATATATATATTACTGTAACCCTTTATATAACTACTTATGTAATTATGTGCTACTGCACAGCGAAGTGTACTACTGAACCAGCTATACCACATAGGAAGGGCTGCAGTGCAGATAAACATCAAGTTTGTGATCCTACTTAGTGATTATTAAACAGAACAGAATTCTGAACATCGTTTAATAAAATATCCCAACAAGTATCAGCTAACAGTCACACCTCTCTCTCTCTCTCTCTGTCTGTGTTTATCTTCCTCATGTTCCTTCCATTATCTCTGTTTATTTTGGTTTCCTAGCTCCTCCCTGTCTCCACCCCCTGGTCACTCCCCTCACCTGTTCCTATTTTGAGGCTCCTCTCCTTCCCAGGTGTCCCTCGTCTGCCCTTGTGTATTTATACCCCTGTGTTTGCTGCTAGTCTCAGTCTGGTGTCTGTGAATTAGTGATTCAGGGTTTGTGAATATTATGTAAGCAGCCTGATTCTGGTCGGGTACCTTTGTCTCACTAGCTCGAACATCACACTAACTTACTTTTACAGGGGTGGATAAGTAACATGGATTTAGGCTAATAATGTTTATTGTTGTACAGGATGATGCGGTACCCTATTTCTGTTTACTTTAAAGGTGTGTTCAAGAGAGGTCATCCATTGTTTGCTTCCAACAGAAAACTGAAAACATTGTATAGATTTCTAATTAATGTATTTGTAGCAGACGGTGGTTCATTTTGTGTTGGGTTTAAACCCCAAACCACTAGATGGCAGTGTCGTAATATCTCTTTGGATATTAGACTCTTACCTGTGCATGTGGTGGTGTGTTGTTTTATAATATGACAGGTTTACCAGAACGGCTTGATCGGATTGGCCGAGAAACTCTCACAGTTCAGTCTGATCTCCCACCAAACTACTACTACCGCTATTCTATCCAAACACATTAAGCTTGTTCCTGAATCTGAGTATCCCAACAGACAGTGAACAGGTAGCTGATTGGATGATAGCAGGCGGTGTGTATAGCAGATTGGTTGTGAACAGAGAGAGGCTCCGCCCACTGTACGTCACTGAGATAAAGGCTTGTTTTTGGCTTTGTTTTTGCGTGTGGGAGTGACGAGACGCTCTTTGTTGTTGGGGGTCTGTAGTTTTTAATGGAACGCTGCCTGAAGTTGGAGTTCCAGTTGGGAAACTGGAGGACGCTGCGTATATGAAGCTCAGCTAAACGCTGCTGTTCTTCTAAAGCATGGTTAGTAGGTTCTCTGAGGTAGATGTTTGTAACTGTGGGTCTGATTTAATGTAAATGGAGTGATTAATACTGAACAGGTAGATAGAAGTCGCTCAACTCCATTACTCCAAATATTAATCCAATGAATTCCTCAAAGTTGGCGGCCCTGGTTTTCCTACAATTAGATCAAAAAATGCAACATGTATATTTCACCACCAAAGAAAACATGTTTCTCCATTTTGGTTGATTGGTCAACAGCTGCCGTTTACACTGTGTAAAAAAATCACAATGAATGGACCAATAGAAATGCTCCAAATTAACTTTATAACATTCAATTGACTTACACTAAAAGTAAAGAGTGTTTTTGTCCTCTACTGTAAAGTTACTATTTTAGAGATACTTGTTTTTCTTTATACAGTGACGATATAGGGTGTGTCTCAAATCCTACTGAGCTCCTACATAGGCAGCATTTTACATCATAGTATGCGCTCCCGAGATGTAGACTGTCCCAATTCTTACATACCTTAAACATGCTGTCTACTGAGGAACCTTATTTACACCTGATTTTAAGAAGTATTGAACTCTTCCTCAGCCACTAACACAATCCCATGATGCACCGCAGGCTAATCTAGGAGCAGTGAAGTGGTTTTAAAATGTGAGTTATTTTGATTCTCTGGAGTTTTAATGTGTTTCTGGTCATATAATCACACAAAACAGTATTTAATTATCAACTCTGTAACGGGTCCTTCACCATTTACACTTTATACTCCAGACATTAGCATTTATGCTAGCAGATTTTTAAGCCTCGGGCTATTGTTATGGAGGCCGGCCGGTAGCTTAGCAACCAGCTAAACCACCGGTGTCGTGCTGCAGTGGGCGGGAACAAGCCGTGACGCAGTCTCTCTCTAACTAGAGCGTCTCAGTAATCTGTTTTATGAGGAGAGATGAGGAGAGAACACTGATACTTACACACTCACTACCTAGACAGCCTACTTACACACTCACTACCTAGACAGGTAGTGCAAAAGGTAGTACAAGCAAAACGACAACAAACATATAAAATGACCAGCATAACATGTTCAGTTAGAAGTCAGTAACTGGAAGAAGAGGAAAACTTGGCTTGAACAACAGAGTTACAAACACAGAACATAAAGATCAGAGTGTTGGGGGGCCGCCTTCCAAAGAAGACCACCTGCGTCTCTGACTGAAGCTCTAAATTTAAAACCTCCACCCAAACCTCCGTATATCTGCTCTTACCATTCTGTGGAGGAGAACCAGCACCAGAGCTTCCTTATCCAGAGAAATGTCTCGCTTATGAAGCTCCGAGGAAGCAGACGTGTCGGTGCTGGTGAGTCTATCAGTTCAGTAACTGTTTTCTGATCAGTGTCCACCACGCTAGGCTATCTGGACTGTAACTAACACCCACGCAGAGGGGCTCGGGCAGCTGCTGGACTTGGGTTTAACCGGCTTTCAGAAATATAAACTCACCGTCTGTGTGTAGGAGGACACGCCCACCTTCCCACTGTGCAGGTACTGATACGCTTCAGTACTTTTATAGTTTTTCATTACTGAACCGTCTACACCTTCCGAGAGTACAGAGTAATTAAACATGTCTCCATAAGTAACCTCAGACCACCTTCTCATATCACCCACCCACTGTGTTATTAACCTCAGACCACCTTCTCATATCACCCACCCACTGTTATTAACCTCATACCACCTTCTCATATCACCCACCCACTGTGTTATTAACCTCAGACCACCTTCTCATATCACCCACCCACTGTGTTATTAACCTCAGACCACCTTCTCATATCACCCACCCACTGTTATTAACCTCATACCACCTTCTCATATCACCCACCCACTGTTATTAACCTCATACCACCTTCTCATATCACCCACCCACTGTGTTATTAACCTCAGACCACCTCCTCATATCATCCACCCACTGTGTTATTAACCTCAGACCACCTTCTCATATCACCCACCCACTATTATTAACCTCATACCACCTCCTCATATCACCCACCCACTGTGTTATTAACCTCAGACCACCTTCTCATATCACCCACCCACTATGTTATTAACCTCAGACCACCTTCTCATATCACCCACCCACTGTTATTAACCTCATACCACCTTCTCATATCACCCACCCACTGTGTTATTAACCTCAGACCACCTTCTCATATCACCCACCCACTGTGTTATTAACCTCATACCACCTTCTCATATCACCCACCCACTGTGTTATTAACCTCAGACCACCTTCTCATATCACCCACCCACTGTGTTATTAACCTCAGACCACCTTCTCATATCACCCACCCACTGTGTTATTAACCTCAGACCACCTTCTCATATCATCCACCCACTGTGTTATTAACCTCAGACCACCTTCTCATATCACCCACCCACTGTGTCATTAACCTCGGAGGAGACAGTGTTGTCCCATTAGAACTTCTTACTGTCTCTCTGGTCTCCTCCCATGTAACTGTATTCATTTTGGTTAGCTGAGCGGAAGTTCTAACACAAAGGTGGAAGAAACACATGTTTGAAAGTGGGCGTGGCCAAATACGGTGAATAAGGCAGAAATAAATTCCAGAATAAAGTAAATCTGCTAATAGTTGCTGCCACAGTTCAATCGACTGTCAATAGGAGGCGCTCAAGAGCTTTAAACGCTGAAGAGCGAACGCTAAGACTCGCTCGTGTTATGATACGGACTAATGGTCCATTCCTGCGTTACAGCATGTTGCGTGTCTGCTCCCCAAAGCAAACAATAGTAAAACCCCGGGCTTAGTGGGACGGCTGCTCGAGGGGGTGGGAGGGGGTGGGATTCAATAACTGGCGTCTGGGATGGCTGTATATTTACATTCACCTTCGAGTGCCTAATCGGAACGAACAGCAGGACACGCTGATCCAGTTCTACAACTGTTTATATACACACTCTCTTCTGGAAGTGTGAGCTACGGAGAAACCTCGGAGCGATCCGATACCAGCGGAGCCGCAGTGTTTTCACAGAAAGCACGGACTGCAATTCAGCGACGCGACGTATCCGCATGGAAATTCCACACGTGAAGCATCTCGTCCTGCTTTTCTTTTCTTTTCGTTTTTATTGCGAAACACAAGCTCTCGCTGACACCAGAGATCCGGCCACGGCCCCACACGGGAACGGCCCGCATCTCAGGCCTCAGAGCGCGGCCTCGTTTGTAGAGGCCTGGTCCACAAAGCGGGAGCGAGCGGCGCCCCTTTATGGCCCGTCTCGCGGGAGAAGAACTCGAGAAGAGAAAAAAGGAAGCGGTCAACTGTGCCGCGTCCCCTCCCTCCTGTGTTCGGAGGAGACACCAGGTTGGCAACGTTTGCGGAGGGGAAACATCTTTGGGCAGGATCCTGGGAAGCCTGGGGGTCCTCGCTGACAGGGGGAAATACATCACTGGGCTGCGTGTCATGTACAAGTGAGTCGGTAGCCGGGCTGCTGAGGAGAAACCAGCCGTGAAGACCACACAAGGCTTCGGCTTCACGTGTCAGAAGAAGGAGGCGGCGGACCGGGTGGGGGTGGGGGTGACTTCTTCCCTGGAACGAGACCACTGTCACGGGCTCAGATTTATGCCTTGCTACCTCACAGTTCTCGGCCTGTTTCAATGGAGCTGTCACCCCGGGTGACTTTTATCCAAGAGGAAAAACGCTTTCACGCCTCTCGTGGCTTTCAGGGTTACAATCAATTTCACAGAGAGGAGAACATCTGCACCTGAGAGAGGACCACTGAGATCTAGTACTAGATTATTTCACGTAGAATGGAGGTAGTGCGTGAGGAACAGAGTGAAGGAGATGGAGGTGAGAAACAGAGTGGAGAAGATGAAGGTGAGAAACAGAGTGGAGAAGATGAAGGTGAGAAACAGAGTGGAGGAGATGGAGGCGAAGAACAGAGGGAAGGAGATGGAGGTGAAGAACAGAGTGGAGGAGATGGAGGTGAGGAACAGAGTGGAGGAGATGGAGGTGAGGAACAGAGTGGAGGAGATGAAGGTTAAGAACAGAGTGGAGGAGATGGAGGTGAGGAACAGAGTGGAGGAGATGAAGGTTAAGAACAGAGTGGAGGAGATGAAAATGAAAAACAGAGTGGAGGAGATGGAGGTGAGGAACAGAGTGGAGGTGATGGTGAAGAACAGAGTGGAGGTAATGGAGGTGAGATGTTACAGTAGATGTTGGAGGTGGTGCTGATGTGATGAAGAGAGGTTTGAGCTGAACTGAAAGATGAGCTGCTATCGAGATATAATACTCACTCCTACTGATCACCAGTGTTCACCCCCAGATCACCCTTACACACTACAGTACTCACTCCTACTGACCACCAGTGTTCACCCCCAGATCACCCTTACACACTACAATACTCACTCCTACTGACCACCAGTGTTCACCCCCAGATCACCCTTACACACTACAATACTCACTCCTACTGACCACCAGTGTTCACCCCCAGATCACCCTTACCCACTACAATACTCACTCCTACTGACCACCAGTGTTCACCCCCAGATCACCCTTACACACTACAACACTCACTTCTACTGACGACCAGTGTTCACGCCCAGATCACCCTTACACACTACAATACTCACTTCTACTGACCACCAGTGTTCACCCCCAGATCACCCTTACACACTACAATACTCACTCCTACTGACCACCAGCACCATCAGCTCAGCTCCTCCTTCACCGGTTCTCCTGTTTCCACCTTAAATGGAGCTGCAGGTACGTTCTGGCTTCTGCTGCACTGTTTAAGGTGGAACAGGAAAACTGGTGAACGAGCTGCTTCACCCTTGTGAGTGAGTATTGTAGAGTGAACAGTTGGTCTGGGGGTGATGTGACTGGTCACTGGTGAGAGGTTTAAAACTACAGCTACAAGAAACTGGACCAGAACTAGTGAGACACTAATAAAATAAAACAGAAAACTTTTAGATATCAGCGTTAAACATCAGCAGCACATATCGACCATCGGCTGACCCTGACCTCTAAACATCAGCATCGGTCCATCTCTGAATGGGAGCCTTTCAATGAGTCTCAGTACACCTTCACTACAGCAGCTCCGAGCTCTGAGATACTCCCACCCTTCGCCTGGTACCCTGTTATCACGCCCTTTTGGACGTTAGCCAAATCTGGTGTGCTCACTTATAATCAGCCGAATCACATTATTATGACCACTTCCTACTTTGGACAGCAGCAGTGGTGGCAGCGTTCTGGTCTGGGATATGTTTTGGTGACCCACTCATCCATGTGGAAGACACTCTCAACCCATTTGGGTCTGAACCCATCCTTGCAGATCACGTACACCATACATGCTGATGGTCTTCTCTGGGGTGGATGGGATCTTCCAGCAAGACAATGAGACACGTCCCACGAATAGAAATGTCCCACACTGGTTGGAAGAGCTGACCAAGACTTCCAAGTACTTCCCTGGACCCCTAATTCCCCAGACTTGAACCTGATTGAGCATCTGTGGGACCACCTGGATGGTGGTGTTGGCTCTATGGATCCTCCTCCACGCTCCCTCCAGCAGCTGTGGGATGCACTGCAGTCAGCATGATACCTCCAGATACCTGTGACCACCTACCAGGACCTTACTGAGTCTCCCAGTCCGTCTAGCTGCTGTCCGTGCTGCACATGGTGGGTACTCTAGATGTTAGCTGGTGGTCATAATAATGTGACTCCACTGTGTATATACACACAGCAATTCCTGTGATGACCAATGGACCAACAGAAATGGTCCCAATTTTATCATCTTTAATTACGTTAGCGTACGGTTATGGTTAGCATTCTGAGCTTCTGTTAAGTGAGCGTCAGATTGCGAGGAGCCACAGTGAAGCCACGCTTTGAGTCTTCTCGTCCAAAGTGTTTACCTTGAGGCTGATTAGTCTTCGGGAGCAGCAACCGCATGTCAGCTTTCTCACCATGGTGCCGAATTGCCCAAAGCAGGCTCACCGTCACTGCTGGACAATGCAGCCTTCATTTAAACGCAAGGACGAGACGGTCCAGTCACGCTGACCGCTGTAGCTTCTGAACCCAAATCTCTCGTAAACAATAGATAACACGAACGCAACGAGCTCGCTGGGAATCGGTCACCCCGTCGGCCGTGCGCACTACAAAGAACACTCCATCCTTGAGGAAGGATAAGAACGTGTCCTGTAGAGACGGTGCAGCCTCGTGCCTGCGATTGTCCCGAACACTGTGATATCCTGCTCTGTTTATCGGCTCCAGATGAATGAGGCGGAATGAACAGTCCGTAATAACGCTGGGTGTGTTGCTTCCTCTGTTTGTCTCTGTCTTGCAGATTTGTCACAGCCAGTTCGGGTCCCGGGAGCCTGCAGGGCAGCTAAATGGTCCAGAAAAAACAAAAAAAGTTGTTGCACGAGATAAGAGATCACCGGCCCGGAGGAAAGAAGCAATCACGGGTGTTTTTACATTCATCTGCTGTCTGCAGAGGCGGCGGCCAGCGTCCCTCGCTCACCACACCGGCTGCTTGCGGCGCAGCTGGCCTGAACTTTGGTACGTTTGTTATTTATTATATATTTATTGTATAACTAAGGATGCAATAAATATTCATTAATATTCAATATCTTACCTCTTAGAAAATATCTTATCTTAGAAAACTTCATCACTCGCTGTTCACCGACGAGAGTCGAACAAAAAGTTCTCAGATTGGTTATAATGGACTCTTTTTATCTTTTATATAATAATAAATATTTATCAGAGGCTTTTCTTCCATGACGTGTAATTATATTACACTAACACAGTTTACTTTATAAAAACATTATCAACAGAATTTATACAATAATGAAAAAATACAGATAATATATAATAATATATATTAATACTACTACTACTACTTCTTAAAAAAAATACAAAAATAATAATATTCTTTCCCATTCAGTTATTAAAATAAACATGTTCCAAGCTTTTCAATTGTAGTTTATTCTAGATAATATCGTGAGTGTTTTATAAAACTCACACATTTTATTTTAAAATTTAAAACATTACTGCTAATATACAGTATATATGCAATAGTAAAAAATACTGCTAATATGTATTTTGTTGCTGTCTCAATTTTTGTTGGTTTTTGATGAATGGACCAATAGAAATGCTCCAAAATAGCCTGAAAAAAATTCTGGTTCCATTGACTCACATTAAAAGTTTTTGGCCTGTCCTGTAAAGTTACTATTTTGAAGTTACTTTATATATATATATGTGACAATTTATATAATAATTATAGTAATAATAGTACTAATAATAGTGGTGAATCAAAAAAATAATTTTATATATATATATATATATATACAAATTTTTATTATTATTTTTTTTCAGTTTTTCATTCAGTAATTAAAATAAACATGTCCTCCTTTTCCAGTTTTAGAATATTCCAGGTAATATAGTGGGTATGAATTAATGTCACTGTCCCGCTGGACTACGCCCCCTCAGTCAGACTGAGTGGCCGAACATGCTGCACCGAGGCTGCAGTCACGAGGAGCAACAAGCAAAACTGGAAATGAAGCAAGTCTCTCCTCCAAACCTACAGAGTGGCCTGACTAGCAGCCTGAACATGAGTTCTGTTTCAGAAGGAGATCTGGGTTTGCTCCACCACCAACATCATCAGCATTTATGGATTTGTGATGATCAGAAACGAGTAAACTAAGGAATTCATGTATATTATATTTCAAATATAGAGAATTAAATCTCACTCGGGTCACTTTTGATCCAGGTTGTGCATCAAAGTGTTAATAAGAGCGCAGACTAAAACATCTGCACAGCATATAAACCGGAATGAAAGATATTAATTATTAAATGTAATATTACACCAATATCCCACATTCCTCACATACAGGGGCAACATTTCAGAGCCTGTAGACTGTTTCTGAGACCTGCAGTGATCCGTACGCATATTCCAGTTTCCCTGTTAACGGACGCAGTACTTACTGACCTGAGGCCTCGGGATGTAAGTGCTGCAGTGTTTAAGGTGGAACCAGAGAATTTGAGATGTTTCAGTGTGTTGCGACATTCACACTGAACACTAACGCTGCTACTCAGTCAGTTCCTCTGTCATGTAGTCGTGGTGACTCCCACCAGCTGTGACGTCACATGCAATGTTGAATATTTGAAAATGAAAACATTTGAGATTTACAGCCCTGAATGTGATTCACCAATAACTCCAGCCTGAACAATCTGCTGTGACACTAGGGGTGTAAGAAAATATGGAATATTGTGATATGTTAGGTGATACTATATCGAGTCCTGGCACACAGTGCATCAGTGTGTGTTGTGTTTAAACCTCTGACCACTAGATGGCAGTGTTGTAATCCATTTTCAGCTCCACTCCAACATTAACAAGCAGCACAAGTGCGTAATGCTATTGTAAGCATCTGCAAACCTGTTCATACAGTGGTGTGTTTTAATAGTAGGATTTGAAAAATCACAGTATATCACTTTACTTGCAGTATCGCAGTATATCATGATATATTAAATCGTGAATAATCGTAAGTATCGTGTATCACGATACTTATTGTATCGCCAGGTTCTTACCAATACACAGCCCTAAGTGACATGCATGCCAAAGCTGAGCTGAGACGGATACGAATACCTTAAATCTGGGACAAAAATTAGAAAAGCCTGTTAGTCTGAGCTGATTTGACAACCTCTCCTCTGGCCTTTAACCCTCTCAGTGCAGCCTCAGTTCAACACGGCCTCGGAAATTCCTCAGAACTCCTGTGTGGAGAACTGAAACTCTCAATACTGTAATGATAAAATAAATTACACTCGTCCAGTACGTGTGCAGTAATCCAACACACCCACCTGCTGGTCGTCTGAGCATACAAATATTTGCTATGTGCTGAGCAACATGAATAATCATTTCAGGGGTGCTGGGTCGAGTAGGGATTGACTCTGGATATGAGGCTTGAACACGAGGCTGTGTGCTGTGTGGAGGCTCGCTGCTCTAATGCTGCGTGGGCAGAGCGCTTTGTTGGAGCCAGAACATCAGTGTCTTTGTTCCTTATCTTCATCTTTCAGCCCTGCACGCTCATCTCACTGGTGGTTAATCCACACACTGACCACAGTTAAGGGCCAGACCACGGCCCCAACCTCTAATCCTTCTAACACCAACTAAACATAACGCACTAACATATATATACTACCATGTAGGAACCTGAGCTGATAGTTTAAACATCTTTCTCTGATCAATAAGTGTATTTACACCACCAGATCTGACTAGAACAGATAAATAATCATACATACAATACAAAGTAACATGAATATGTTATTGTGAGAGAAGTAGATCAGATCTTGATCCAGTTTAAAGATCAAAGTTAGGTTCCAGATTTCTCCTGGACGCCCCAGACATTGTATGAATGTGTTCAGTTCCTTCAGCAGCAAATCTTGATTTATCTTAATGAAGTACTGAGCAGTCAAAGCAGGTATTAGATGAGAACTGATAATAATACTGGGTTGTTTAGGAGAAGCTTGGAAAGAGTTAAATAAACACACTGACGTATGGAAAAGCACTACGTACTCTATTAATACTGTTTGAAATTGAGCAATGGTGCCAAAAACCTAAACATTTTGCACAGATATATAGATATAGATAAATAGACAGATATATTGTCATTGTCATTTATATTTTTCTATATCTAGTTTGTATATCCATTGACTTACATTGAAAGTAAAGATTGTTTTGGGCCTATTTCAGAAATACATTTTATATATATATATATATATATATATATATATATATATATATATATATATATATATATATATATATATATATATATATATATATATAATGGTAATAGTCTCATGAGTATAAGTGATATATTGTGATTTTTCAAATCCTACTATTAAAACACACCACTGTATGAAGACGTTTATCAATGTTTACAATAGCACTGCGTCCTTGTGCTGCTTGTTAATGTTGGAGTGGAGCTGAAAATGGATTACAACACTGCCATCTAGTGGTCAGAGGTTTAAACACAACACACAATGATTCACTGTCTGCCAGGAATCTGTGTATCGATACTGTGTTTTTGAGAATCGATACAGTATCACTAAACATAATATCCCAATATTCAATATTTTGATATTTTCTTATCTAATCTATACATGTTTATACATGTATGTATATATATGTAGAGAAAGAGAGACATAGAGAGAGACATAGAGAGAGACATAGAGAGAGACAGAGAGAGAGACATAGAGATCTTAAACTAAGAAATAGGACATGTATGTGAAACCATCACACAGACTAAACCCCAGTTTTTATCCAAACACTCCAGTATTCAGTTAAGAAGTGTAATTTGTGCTGCAGTGTGTATGTGTGATGAGCTGCTGTGCGAATGGCCAGGTCTGCATTCCCTGGCAGTTAGCAGGAGTTGCTGAAAACAGGCTCGGGTGCCCGTAAGAACACGAGCCACTGTAAGCCAATCCCAAAAAATGTATCACCTTCACTAACGAATAAAGCCAGCATTCTTCAACGCAGTCCGTAGTTTAGTATGCATCCACACACCGTCGCTCTCAGCAGAAACCAACAGATGCTACGAGCCTCCTCTGCAAGCTCACCAGCCACGGACACGTCTGTGATCCGGCAGTGGGCTCCCACTCCTGCCCACCGAGTCCATGTTTTCAGAGGAGCTCGGCACAATAAAGCAACTGTGCCTGGCGCAGTGAAGCCTCGACACTCGTCCCCGCTTTAGAATGCTCTTTGTTCACGTGCAGCCGGTCCCTGACCGCGGCTCCTGAGGACCCTACCCCGGCCAACGGTCCCCGACGAGAGGCCGCCTCCCGCCTTGAGTGGCTCCCGCTGATGGAGCCGGTCGAAAGTGGCAGGAACCCCGTCGAGCTTATTAACCTCGGCGAGTCGATTTATCAACGGCTGTTTGTTGGGACGTGACGGCTCCCGCTGCCTCGGCTGACAAACCACTGACGGCTTTTCAGAGTTCGCTGACGTGCCGCGGACAAAAGAGCCAGGCTGAGCGGCGGGCACTCATACGAGCCCCCCAGGTTACCTCATTCAGGCATTCACTCGCTCACAAAGTCAGCGGAGCGGACGCCGACTCCAGAACACTGGGCTGCGTCTGAGAACCGGCCACTCGCTCTCACCAAATCAAACCCAGACGGAGAGAGAAGGAGCAGAGGAGCTACCAGAGCAGGAGAGACGCTCCCGTTCTCAGCTGCTCTCTATAGGCAGCGCTGGGAAAGTTTAAAATCTAGATAAGAGCACTGACAGCGAGACGCAGCCGGGCTCTGATCTGAGTGTGTTATAAAGGGAGGTTAGAGGAAGGAGGTGTTTTGATGATCCCTGTTTAAATATGTTATATATGTAACAGTAACAGTCTGTCTTTACATCACAGTTCAGCCTATAGAGTCTAGTGTTCCTCACTAATACACCTACCTCACTAATACACGAGGCCTTCACTAGTCTTCATCAGAACCATTCTACACCACATCTATCTATCTATATAACTGTATTACTATCTATCTATCTATCTATCTATCTATATAACTGTATTACTATCTATCTATCTATCTATCTATCTATATAACTGTATTACTATCTATCTATCTATCTATCTATCTATCTATCTGTATAACTGTATTACTCTCTATCTATCTATCTATATAACTGTATTACTATCTATCTATCTATCTATCTATCTATCTGTCTATCTGTATAACTGTATTACTCTCTATCTATCTATATCTATCTATCTATCTCTATCTATCTATATAACTGTATTACTATCTATCTATCTATCTATCTATCTGTATAACTGTATTACTATCTATCTATCTGTATAACTGTATTACTCTACCTATCTATCTATCTATCTATCTATCTATCTATCTATCTATCTATCTATCTATCTGTATAACTGTATTACTCTCTATCTATCTATCTATATAACTGTATTACTATCTATCTATCTATCTATCTATCTATCTATCTATCTATCTATCTATCTGTATAACTGTATTACTCTCTATCTATCTATCTATCTATCTATCTATCTATCTGTCTATCTGTCTAACTGTATTACTCTCTATCTATCTATCTATTTATCTATCTATCTATCTATCTATCTATCTATCTATCTGTATAACTGTATTACTATCTTATTACTATCTATCTATCTGTATAACTGTATTACTAGCTATCTATCTATCTATATAACTGTATCGCTATCTATCTATCTATCTGTATAACTGTATTACTATCTATCTATCTGTATTACTATCTATCTATCTATCTATCTATCTATCTATATAACTGTATTACTATCTATCTATCTATCTATCTATCTATCTATCTGTATATCTGTATTACTATCTATCTATCTATCTATCTATCTATCTATATAACTGTATTACTATCTATCTATCTATCTATCTATCTATCTATCTGTATATCTGTATTACTATCTATCTATCTATCTATCTATCTGTATTTCTATCTATCTATCTATCTATATAACTGTAATACTATCTATCTGTATATCTGTATTACTATCTATCTATCTATCTATCTAACTATCTATCTCTATCTATCTATCTGTATAACTGTATAACTGTATTACTCTCTATCTATCTATCTATCTATCTATCTATCTATCTATCTATCTGTATTTCTATCTATCTATCTATCTATCTATATAACTGTAATACTATCTATCTATCTGTATATCTGTATTACTATCTATCTATCTATCTATCTATCTATCTATATAACTGTATTACTATCTATCTATCTATCTATCTATCTATCTATCTGTATATCTGTATTACTATCTATCTATCTATCTATCTATCTATCTATCTGTATATCTGTATTACTATCTATCTATCTATCTATCTATCTATCTATCTATCTATCTATCTGTATAACTGTATAACTGTATTACTCTCTATCCATCTATCTATCTATCTATCTATCTATCTATCTATCTATCTATCTATCTATCTATCTATCTATCTATCTATCTATCTATCTATCTGTATTTCTATCTATCTATCTATCTATTTGATCTATCTATCTATCTATCTATCTATCTATCTATCTATCTATCTATCTATCTATCTATCTATCTATCTATCTATCTATCTATCTATCTATCTATCTATCTATCTGATGTATATAATATTGTATAAGCAGTCATATTGTACTGTTATGTTTTATAGACTTACGTACATCATTGCAGCCTTCACAAACATCTACACCCATCTTCTGTTGAGACCTCCTCATCTCTACGGAGAAATCCTCAAACTCTGGTTTGGTGGACCTCATCAGCGTCACTGTGTTCAGAAACGCGTAGGCTGCCTTCGCCTCGTGATCATTCTTATCTCCTCTCCTCCAGGAACCGTCCCCTGTTAACCAATCAGATCACAGAGAATAACTCTGACGGTGGTCCTAGTTCAGCTGGTAATGAACATATACAAGAATTCGTTATAAACTGTGGTTCTGAATAAACATCTATTACAACAGAACGTCAACGTTGCTGCTGTATTAACTCAGTAAGGTGGTGTTAATGATCAGATTAGTTGATCAGGTATGTGGGAAGCAGGTGAAGCGCTGTATTAACTCAGTAAGGTGGTGTTAATGATCAGATTAGTTGATCAGGTATGTGGGAAGCAGGTGAAGCGCTGTATTAACTCAGTAAGGTGGTGTTAATGATCAGATTAGTTGGATCAGGTATGTGGGAAGCAGGTGAAGCGCTGTATTAACTCAGTAAGGTGGTGTTAATGATCAGATTAGTTGGATCAGGTATGTGGGAAGCAGGTGAAGCGCTGTATTAACTCAGTAAGGTGGTGTTAATGATCAGATTAGTTGATTAGGTATGTGAGAAGCAGGTGAAACGCTGTATTAACTCAGTAAGGTGGTGTTAATGATCAGATTAGTTGATCAGGTATGTGGGAAGCAGGTGAAGCGCTGTATTAACTCAGTAAGGTGGTGTTAATGGTCAGATTAGTTGATCAGGTATGTGAGAAGCAGGTGAAGCGCTGTATTAACTCAGTAAGGTGGTGTTAATGATCAGATTAGTTGATCAGGTATGTGGGAAGCAGGTGAAGTGCTGTATTAACTCAGTAAGGTGGTGTTAATGATCAGATTAGTTGATCAGGTATTTATGAAGCAGGTGAAGCGCTGTATTAACTCAGTAAGGTGGTGTTAATGATCAGATTAGTTGATCAGGTATGTGGGAAGCAGGTGAAGCGCTGTATTAACTCAGTAAGATGGTGTTAATGATCAGATTAGTTGATCAGGTATGTGGGAAGCAGGTGAAGCGCTGTATTAACTCAGTAAGGTGGTGTTAATGATCAGATTAGTTGATCAGGTATGTATGAAGCAGGTGAAGCGCTGTATTAACTCAGTAAGGTGGTGTTAATGGTCAGATTAGTTGATCAGGTATGTGGGAAGCAGGTGAAGCGCTGTATTAACTCAGTAAGGTGGTGTTAATGATCAGATTAGTTGATCAGGTATGTATGAAGCAGGTGAAGCGCTGTATTAACTCAGTAAGGTGGTGTTAATGATCAGATTAGTTGATCAGGTATGTGGGAAGCAGGTGAAGCGCTGTATTAACTCAGTAAGGTGGTGTTAATGATCAGATTAGTTGATCAGGTATGTATGAAGCAGGTGAAGCGCTGTATTAACTCAGTAAGGTGGTGTTAATGATCAGATTAGTTGGATCAGGTATGTGGGAAGCAGGTGAAGCGCTGTATTAACTCAGTAAGGTGGTGTTAATGATCAGATTAGTTGGATCAGGTATGTGGGAAGCAGGTGAAGCGCTGTATTAACTCAGTAAGGTGGTGTTAATGATCAGATTAGTTGATCAGGTATGTATGAAGCAGGTGAAGCGCTGTATTAACTCAGTAAGGTGGTGTTAATGATCAGATTAGTTGATCAGGTATGTGAGAAGCAGGTGAAGCGCTGTATTAACTCAGTAAGGTGGTGTTAATGATCACATTAGTTGATCAGGTATGTGTGAAGCAGGTGAAGTGCTGTATTAACTCAGTAAGGTGGTGTTAATGATCAGATTAGTTGATCAGGTATGTGGGAAGCAGGTGAAGCGCTGTATTAACTCAGTAAGGTGGTGTTAATGATCAGATTAGTTGATCAGGTATGTGAGAAGCAGGTGAAGCGCTGTATTAACTCAGTAAGGTGGTGTTAATGATCAGATTAGTTGATCAGGTATGTGGGAAGCAGGTGAAGCGCTGTATTAACTCAGTAAGGTGGTGTTAATGATCAGATTAGTTGATCAGGTATGTGGGAAGCAGGTGAAGCGCTGTATTAACTCAGTAAGGTGGTGTTAATGATCAGATTAGTTGATCAGGTATGTGAGAAGCAGGTGAAGCGCTGTATTAACTCAGTAAGGTGGTGTTAATGATCAGATTAGTTGGATCAGGTATGTGGGAAGCAGGTGAAGCGCTGTATGAACTCAGTAAGGTGGTGTTAATGATCAGATTAGTTGATCAGGTATGTGGGAAGCAGGTGAAGCGCTGTATTAACTCAGTAAGGTGGTGTTAATGATCAGATTAGTTGATCAGGTATGTGGGAAGCAGGTGAAGCGCTGTATTAACTCAGTAAGGTGGTGTTAATGATCAGATTAGTTGATCAGGTATGTGAGAAGCAGGTGAAGCGCTGTATTAACTCAGTAAGGTGGTAAACACTGATCTACAGATGTGGCAGTTTTTCATTCATTGATTTATTGATTTAAAATTTATTTTATATGCACAAATAAAAATATTTTTATAGCAAAAAGTGATAAATGCAATTAATGTAGATTAGTTAATCACAGAGCATGTCAATTAATTAGATCGACAGCACTAGTAAGAATTATTAAATAAATAAGAGATAATAAATAAAAAGTGATGTGGTTTGTTAAATCTGTTTGTGTATTCCAGAACTGGTTAATAAATGTTTTATTTGGTATTTAAGTATATATAATGATTTTAATAATTTAGGGAACTGAAGAAAAAGCATTTACATTTTACACCCTTTATATTTTAGTGGACTGGATCGACTGTAGATTTAGTCTAGACTATATTCTTCTGATAATTAGTCGACTAAAGCTAGACTAAAACTAAAAACTATTCAGATGAGTGAACTAAAAGTAAAACTAAATCCAAATCATAATAAACACTGCTGAGCAGTCAGTACAACACAGGAGCGTCAGAGTGTGAGCTTTACCGTAGGAGGAGGAGTTGAACAGCTCGATGTTGAAAAAGACTCGGTTGCTGTTGGTTAGTCCTCGCCGATGGGCCATTAGCATGACTTCTCGTACGGCGTCGGCGTGCAGGCACATGATCACCACTGCAAATGATAAAGAACACAAAGACGTCAGACCTTCACGAGAGAGACGCAGAGGTGACCTCCTGCAGCAGCTTCTTAACACTGAAATGTGATGAATATTATAATTAGGGTTTAATATTAATATCCATTAGTTTAAAGTATGAATGTATTACTTTAAAGGAGCAGTGTGTAATATTCAGGGGGGTCTATGAACAGAAATGGGATATAGTATACTGGGATATAGTATCATTGGTGTATAATCACCTGTAACTACAAAACACTGTGTTTCTACACTGGCTGTAGAGAGTGTCTTTCGTACTTTTACATTATAGTTACAGTTTGAATGTGGGGGCGCTATAGCATGTAGCACATTTATCAGTAGCTCCATACATATGACTCCAGATAGCATATTTCAACAGCTTAAAACTTCTTAGCATTAAAATTATTTTTTTTAATTTTCTTATTTGTCAGCTTCTTATTCAAATTTTCTCTTTCCACCTTAAATGGTGCAGCAGTTGCATTCCAACACTGGCATTCAGTTTCTCAGTAGCCATCAGTTCCACCTTAAATGGTGCAGTGATTACTATCATAAAAGTTGGACAAATTAAAAAAAAAAAATTAAAAGTAAAAAAAAAAAAATCACACAAAATAAGTATCGCTGATTGGATATCGAGGTATCAGTATCGATACAGTCGTATATAAAAGTTTATGCATTTCTGGTTAAATTATGTGTGCTTTTTGTAAGTATCTCTATTTTTGTTGGGGTTTTTTGTTCTGCATGACTGGACCAATAGGAATGCTCAACAATATCTTAGAAATAAATCTAGTTCCATAGACTTACATTGAAAGTTTGTTGCTATTTTGGAGATTTTTTTTTTTAGGGCTAATCTCTTAACTGAAATTACTTAATACTACAATAACAAATTCGCGTCTGTTAGATTTGTACAGCAAGCAGAGTGTTAAGTGTGTGTACGGAGTAAATAAACGTATCATTGAGACGATGCTGACCTGTTTACAGGTCAGTGCTGAGTCATATTGTTTTATTAACTGTGTAGCTACAGTAGTGTAGTCAATCACTCTGACTGTACGACCAGTACTAGATATTAATCACACACATCCAGCAAGTAAGATGATTTTAACCACTTTTTCTACTTTAATAAAGTTTTATGACCCTGACAGACCTAATTTGCTGACATATTATAAAAATAAATACATACAATAAAAAAATGTGACTTTTTAATGTTTTATGTTTAATAACTTCAGCAAATAAGCAGAATTGGGTGTTAATTCATTTAAAATCAGCAACACACGATTTGATAGCGGGTGCTCAAACCTTTGCATGCTACAGTATAGATATTAGGACTGTGTATTGGCAAGAACCTGGCAACACAGTATGTATCGGGATACAGCGGTTACGATTCAATATATCGTGATATACTGCAAGTACAGTGAAATACTCTGATTTTTAAAATCCTACTATTAAAACACACCACTGTATGAACAGGTTTATCAATGCTTACAATAGCACTGCGTCCTTGTGCTGCTTGTTAATGTTGGAGTGGAGCTGAAAATGGATTACAACACTGCCATCTAGACAACACACACTGATTCACTATCTTCCAGGAATCTGTGTATTGATACTGTGTTTTTGATAATTAATACAGTATCACCAAACATAATATCCCGATATTCGATATTTCAATATTTCAATATTTTCTTACACCCCTACTAGATATATGGTAAAATCTTGAATGACATCCAGCAATAATACTGATATCACAATATAATCCAGTGTTTGGCAGGATTTAATACACTCCGATTTTATTAATTGATTATGGTTGTGCACTGCAGAGAAATGATTGTGTGATATGGGCTTGTATACGGCTTTTTGATTGGCTGCACAGATTTTTTTTCTCCCATAGAGAATGAATAGGGTGGAAAAGTACACGAAATTCTACTAAACTTCTCCTCCACCCACAGACACCACTTCACATACGTGAACTCACGGCAGACCTCCGACCACGACTGCAACGTTGGTTCGACCCGCACTCGTCTGTTTGTCTTTGTTTCCCATCCTTCTTTTTCCCCATAGAGTCCCATTCATTTTCAGACCAACCCAAATGTTACGGTTTCATTAAAGCCCCCAAACTGCCTGTACTCACTCAGAGCAGCCCCCCAAACACTAATCCACACACACTGACCCTCACTCCTCTACTTCATTTCATTAAAGCCTCCAAACTGCCTGTACTCACTCAGAGCAGCCCCCCAAACACTAATCCACACACACTGACCCTCACTCCTCTACTTCATTTCATTAAAGCCTCCAAACTGCCTGTACTCAGTCAGAGCAGCCCCCAAACACTAATCCACACACACACTGACTCTCACTCCTCTACTTCATTTCATTAAAGCCTCCAAACTGCCTTTACTCAGTCAGAGCAGCCCCCCAAACACTAATCCACACACACACTGACCCTCACTCCTCTACTTCATTTCATTAAAGCCTCCAAACTGCCTGTACTCACTCAGAGCAGCCCCCCAAACACTAATCCACACACACACTGACCCTCACTCCTCTACTTCATTTCATTAAAGCCTCCAAACTGCCTGTACTCACTCAGAGCAGCCCCCCAAACACTAATCCACACACACACACTGACTCTCACTCCTCTACTTCATTTCATTAAAGCCTCCAAACTGCCTTTACTCAGTCAGAGCAGCCCCCCAAACACTAATCCACACACACACTGACCCTCACTCCTCTACTTCATTTCATTAAAGCCTCCAAACTGCCTGTACTCACTCAGAGCAGCCCCCCAAACACTAATCCACACACACACTGACCCTCACTCCTCTACTTGTCTTTTATTCATCCCTCATTCCTCACACTGCTTAAGCTACACAACCATCCTGTGTTGCGTTTCCTTCAGGAAATGAGCTTTTCTAGTTTATATATTAAATATTAAATCAGCACAGATTAAAAAAGTGCTAATAATAAAAATAAAGTCCTTTATTTTATTTTATTTTATTTTATTTTATTTTTATAGCACTGTGCGTTATTGTGCATATATGTTTGCATAGTATGAGGTTTTCTGTTTTAAGTAGTTTCCATATATGTGGTAATAGTCTCAGGAGTATTACTACTGGTTGCCTAGGTGATGTATTGAGATTTTTCAAATCCTACTGTTACAACACACCACTATATAAATAGGTTTATTAATGCTTACTATAGCACTGCACCCTTGTGCTGCTTGTTAATGTTGGAGTGGAGCTGAAAACGGATTACAACACTGCCATCTAGTGGTCAGAGGTTTAAACACAACACCCAATGATTCACTGTCTGCCAGGTTTATCGATACTGTGTGTGTGTGTGTGTTTTTAAAAAAAAAATATAGCTAAATCCACCAATTACAGACAAATAAGCCATCTGTGTACACAGTGGAGCTCATTTTATTTTACAAAACAAATGATGTCATATAAATGCTGAAAATAATACCTTCATTTCTGGCCAGACTACCAAAAAAAAACAGGTTAGTATGTGAAATATTTTCCCATGGAGCAAAAATAAATAAATAAACAAACAAACAAACAAGCACACAAACAGAGAGTTTAAAAAAAAAACTCCCGCCGTCCCATAAATAGGAAGATTCAGAGAGCTGGAACATTCCCTACAACTCTGTCAGTGTAGCGGAGCGCCTGAAATATCCTCAGCTGAGTGGGACACACTTCACCTCAGTCCTCCTGCTCTATGGCACCCTTTAATTACGGAGTGCGCAGCACACTGCGGGCCCTGTGTCCACTCCCGGGCCATTCCATGGGGTGCAGCCCCAGCCAGCAATATTTCACAAACCTGGATTTTCCCACTGACGCTAGTTACAAACGAGCCGAGGAATGCGAGGGGCAGCACGCGGCACGCTTACCGTCTGGGGGTCATTTTTAAAGCGCAAGCGCTGCGAGTGCACGCGAAGGAAGCCGCTGTGCAAACTCGGAGCGCCTCTCGCAGATCAGCGGCGAGCGAGCGGCCGTGTAATGAGCCATCTCTCCGCTCAGTACACTCCCTCTTCTATGCCCCCGAGGACCACTCCGCGGGCCAGCGCCGGGCCAGCTCATGGCTCCACGCGCACGTCATTCGCTGCGAAAACATTGCAACACTGTATTCCGTCCTCATCAAAGTACACTCGGCCCATTGTAACGAGAAGCTCGCAGTCACTCGCAGTCTGGCTCGCCGCTCGCGCCTCGTCGTTAAGGCTCAGAGAGAAACGTCATGTTCTTTAAGCAGCACTTCACATAAAACACGGTTTATATTCCACCAGCTCCGCAACTCCTTCAGCGCCGACGCAGAAAAGCGGCCGAATCTAACCGTTAGTCTGCTTTTATTATTATATTATAGTTTATTATTAAAATCTAATATCATCAAACAGGCAATCAGAATTTTTAATAATGTACAAAATAAAAAAAAACGAATTTTTACTTAAATTTTATATCACATGGTGTCGAAGCTACTGCATATGCATGATATGACCAGCAGAGGGCAGCAACTCACTTATAGCATCATACCTATAGAAGCAGATAGCAAAAGAAAAAGAACAGTTTGAAAAAGAGCAGTGTTACAGTTTACCTGTACACAGGTAGGTGAAGGTAGCGTTACAGTTTACCTGTACACAGGTAAGTGAAGGTAGCGTTACAGTTTACCTGTACACAGGTGGGTGAAGGTAGTGTTACAGTTTACCTGTACACTGGTAGGTGAAGGTAGTGTTACAGTTTATCTGTACACAGGTAGGTGAAGGCAGTGATACAGTTTACCTGTACACAGGTGGGTGAAGGTAGTGTTACAGTTCACCTGTACACAGGTAGGTGAAGGTAGTGTTACAGTTCACCTGTACACAGGTAGGTGAAGGTAGTGTTACAGTTTACCTGTACACAGGTGGGTGAAGGTAGTGTTACAGTTTACCTGTACACAGGTAGGTGAAGGTAGTGTTACAGTTTACCTGTACACAGGTAGGTGAAGGTAGTGTTACAGTTTACCTGTACACAGGTGGGTGAAGGTAGTGTTACAGTTTACCTGTACACAGGTGGGTGAAGGTAGTGTTACAGTTTACCTGTACACAGGTAAGTAAAGGTAGCATTACAGTTTACCTGTGTACAGGTATGTCATTTAGTGTGTTGTAGTTTTTGTGCATGTGAACATTCTGCAAAGTTATAAAACCCATTTTTGACCCTTTTGTCAGCTGCCCGAAGCCCCTAGCTTAAATTCCAGCCTGTTACAAGGTGACATCATCGCATAACACAGTTCTTACTGCCAGCCTGCTGGCAAGCTTGGCACGCCCTTCCACAACACTGCAGCTTTCAACTGCTCTGTTGATCGAGAATAGAGTGCGTGAGCTGACCAGTCAGAGCACACGGGACTCGGTCGGGGGGGCGGGGCTTAAAGACACAGGAGCTCTAACAGAGAGTTTTAGGCGGAGAGTGAATACAGACGTACAGTATGAGAGAAATAACATGTTTCTGAAGCTTTAAGCTGGTAAATCTGTTATAATCACTGAAACAGGTCAGCTTTAAAGCAGTGTGGTTTTAAAAACATCATTAAATAACCAGGATGTTCAAATAAACACAGCAGAACGGTGAAGAAATGCTAACATGGTTTTATTATAGAGCTGGATATTCAGATTCTGGGTCTTATTCTACACTGTATCTCAGTTTTCTGAAATTTGGTATGTGTATCCAGATTTTTCTTGCTCTGGCATGCGGTATCATACTTGCTAAGCAGCCGTGCCTGCTGGCCTCGTTCTTTAACTAACGTTCTCTGTATTGTTACTACAGACGTCACAGCTGTCAGTCATACCCACTGATACGCGGCAGCCTTTGTCTGAATTCAAGGCTGAACAACACGCTGAGCTGCTGATGATAAGACAACACTTTGACGCTCTATGAATCAAAGCAGACGTCAGAGGAACTGGAAAACGTCCCAGTGACGACGCTCACCTTGTTTTTAAAGCTCGTTAGCAAAGACGGCTGCAGGCGAGATGGAAGTATTCGGCGATCTGCACAGACTTGTGATTATGATCGTATTAAACATTCACAGAACACACTCTCTCGCTGGGAGCCACATCCACAATCAGTGGCCTTCATACCAACTTGAAGCCATCAATGCAGAGCTCAGTCTTCATCAGTCTGTGAGCAGGCTTTAATACTGAAACATACAGACTCACACCGACCAGCCATAACATTAACCCTCCTATAATATCTGACCACTGTATCAGCTCCACTGACCATACAGGACCTCCACTCACTGTCCACTGTATCAGCTCCACTGACCATACAGGACCTCCACTCACTGTCCACTGTATCAGCTCCACTGACCATACAGGACCTCCACTCACTGTCCACTGTATCAGCTCCACTGACCATACAGGACCTACACTCACTGTTCACTGTATCAGCTTCACTGACCATACAGGACCTACACTCACTGTCCACTGTATCAGCTCCACTGACCATACAGGACCTCCACTCACTGTCCACTGTATCAGCTCCACTGACCATACAGGACCTCCACTCACTGTCCACTGTATCAGCTCCACTGACCATACAGGAGCTCCACTCACTGTCCACTGTATCAGCTCCACTGACCATACAGGAGCTCCACTTACAGACTGTAGTTCATCTGATTCTCTGTATACTTTATTACTCTGTTCTTTAATGATCAGGACCCCCACAGAGCAGATACTATTAGGGAGGTGGGTCATTCTCAGCACTGCAGTGACACTGACGTGGTGGTGGTGGTGTGTTAGTGTGTGTTGTGCTGGTGTGAGTGGATCAGACACAGCAGTGTCACTGCTGGACTGAGAATCGTCCACCAACCAAAACTATCCAGACAGCAGTGTCCTGTGGGCGGCGTCCTGTGTCCACTGATAAAGGACTAGAGGAACACAAACTGTGCAGCAGCAGATGAGCTACTGTCTCTGACTTTACATCTAAAAGGTGGACCAGCAAGAAAACCACTTGTCAGTGAGACTAACCAGAAAATATTGAATATGGAGATATTATGTTTAGTGATACTGTATCGATTCTCAAAAACACAGGTATCGATACACAGATTCCTGGCAGACAGTGAATCATTGTGTGTTGTGTTTAAACCTCTGACCACTAGATGGCAGTGTTGTATTCCATTTCAGCTCCACTCCAACATTAACAAGCAGCACAAGGGTGCAGTGCTATTGTAAACATTGATAAACCTGTTCATAAAGTGGTGTGTTTTAATAGTAGGATTTGAAAAATCACAGTATATCACTTTACTTGCTTCTAAGTATATAATAATATGTTTATTGTAAGCGCTGTATCACGATACGTATTGTAACACCAGGTTCTTGCCAATACACAGCCCTAGCAAACATGGCTTCAATCTGATAGAGAGCATAAAGATCGGACTCTGGAGCAATGGAAGAAGGTCATGTGGTCTGATGAGTCCGGAGTGTTTAAACACTGTGTCCACTCACTGTCCACTCTATTAGACACTCCTACTACTTGCTGGTCCACCTTGTAGATGTAAAGTCAGAGACAGTAGCTCATCTGCTGCTGCACAGTTTGTGTTCTCTAGTTCTTCATCAGTGGACACAGGACGCCGCCCACAGGACACTGCTGTCTGGACAGTTTTGGTTGGTGGATGATTCTCAGAGGTGCTATAGCAGGGTGCTGTAGAAGAACACTGCATGTGGTGCATCATGGTAACACAGATTATACAGTATTATACAATACTCCCCGTACGGGTGGGCGGCTCTGAGTGGAGAGTGGAGCATGTAATGTGAGTTATGAGTGGGATGTTTTGATTCTATTGTTGGCTCTGAAACAAGTGGAATCCACATGTTGAGTATGTGACCACGCGGGTACTCGTCTGTTCTGTGTGCCGGCTGTGCAGAACGAGGGTCGCGTAGCAAACAGCAGCGACGTTTTAGGGTTAATGCTGCGAATCACAGGTCTTAGTCACTTGTTTTCTGTGTGGAGGTTATGTTAACGATGATTTATCATAGAAAAGAAAAGAACATCCACTAGTTTGGTTTAACTTGGAGATCTTATGCATACTCTGGGTAAGAAATACAACAGACCATGTAGAAGTCTGAGGCTTCTAATCTGATGGTTTGCATGTTCACCAGTTAGAACAGATGTAAATAATCAGACATACAATACAAAGTAACATGAATATGTTATTGTGAGAGAAGTAGATCAGATCTTGATCCAGTTTGAAGAACAAAGTTAGGTTCCAGATTTCTCCTGGACGCCCCAGACATTGTATGAATGTGTTCAGTTCCTTCAGCAGCAAATCTTGATTTATCTTAATGAAGTACTGAGCAGTCAAAGCAGGTATTAGATGAGAACTGATAATAATACTGGGTTGTTTAGGAGAAGCTTGGAAAGAGTTAAATAAACACACTGACGTATGTAAAAGCACTACTTACTCTATTAATACTGATTAATATTTAATAATAAAGTGTAAAAGCACTACTTACTCTATTAATACTGATTAATATTTAATAATAAAGTGTAAAAGCACTACTTACTCTATTAATACTGATTAATATTTAATAATAAAGTGTAAAAGCACTACTTACTCTATTAATACTGATTAATATTTAATAATAAAGTGTAAAAGCACTACTTACTATATTAATACTGATTAATATTTAATAATAAAGTGTAAAAGCTCTACTTACTCTATTAATACTGATTCATATTTAATAATAAAGTGTAAAAGCACTACTTACTATATTAATACTGATTTATATTTAATAACAAAGTGTTTACTTAGTAAATAAAAGCTTCATGTGTGGAATAAAATAGCTTCTTATATATAATAATGTCCATAAATTACATCTGCATGGGACTGTACAAAAGTTTAAAGGAGGAACTACAGATTGTACTACATAGACAATACAGTTATAACAGCACAGGGAGAAGCTTGGAATGGGTTAAATAAACACACTGACGTATGTAAAAGCACTACTTACTGGGGTGAAATATTTAAATATTAAATATCAGGATATTATGTTTGGTGATACTTTATCGATTCTCAAAAATACGGCATTGATACACAGATTCCTGACAGACAGTGAATCATTGTGTGTTGTGTTTAAACCTCTGACCACTAGATGGCAGTGTTGTAATCCATTTTCAGCTCCACTCCAACATTAACAAGTAGCACAAGGGCGCAATGCTATTGTAAGCACTGACAAACTTGTTCATATAGTGGTGTGTTTTAATAATAGGATTTTAAAAATTGCAGTAAATCACTTTACTTGGGATATTGTAGTGTATCATGATATACTGAATCGTGACCGCTGTATCACGATACGTATTGTATCACCGGATTCTTGCCGATACACAGCCCTAATACTTACTCTATTAATACTGTTTGAATGATTGAAGGTACTTGTCTTAATTCACTGTTATCAATCCATTCACAACATATAATCATTACGTTGGTAAAAAAGTACTAGTGCTGTCACAGTTAATGCATTAATGTGAAACATCATTAACACCACTCGTTTACTAAAACACCACTAACCCTAAGGGTCCCACTAGCTACCTAGAACTAACTGTTCTAGTATGACCCCTTGTAGCTCACGAGCTGTACGTTACTATGATAGAACCCAAACACAGCTTTAAACCTGGACACTGCTTACAGGAGGACTATGGACAAATCAACCATCAACTAACCAAACCAAACAACGAGGTGAAAACCTACATCCCCCCGCCCCACCCCTGAGACCCTCCACTGTAGCAGGACCCATACAGCTGACAGTGAGGGGCTCTAATCACAGAGGAGATGGCTGAAGCACAAGGCCGTGAGACCCTGCTGATGCAGTCCCAGTTAACCAACAGAGCCATACAGTAGGCAGGGCTAGTGGACACCTGGTCCGGCCTACAGGCTGGTGTGCTAAGAGCTGTCCGGCAGTCGGATCTACATACAGACCACTGATGTTATTTTATAGTGGGCACCAGGATGTTGCGTGATCCAAGCTGGATTTTCAGAGTCGAAAAGAATTCAGACCCTTTCTAATGGGCAACACGGTTAAACTGGACCTGCACTGTTACTGGTTTCTTGTTTTTTGCCAGATCTTCGCCGCATAACTCGTCCAGCAGTTTGAGATATCGATTCTGTTCCCGCTCCAGAGTGTCCAGTCTGATTGTGTGATTCAGGCTTATATTTGGATTTTTGATCGGATGCAATTTCTCCATAGAGATGAATAGGATAGAAAAGTGTACGCCAATCTACTGAACTTCTGCTCCACCCAAACACACAGTTTCACCTACACTGGCTCAGGGCGGACCCTCGGCGGCGACTGTAGTGTTGGTTTGACCCGCACTCGTCTGTTTTCTGTTTTTTCCCCATAGAGTCCCATTCATTTTCAGCCGAACCCAAACATCATGGTTTTATTTAACCTACAACCTCCAAACTGCCTCTACTCACTCAGAGCAGACCCCCAAACACTAATCCACACACACACTGACCCTCACTCCTCTACTTGTCGTTTATTCATCCCTCATTCCTCACACTGCTTAAGCTACACAACCATCCTGCCTTCCCTTCGTAAAACACTTTTATTGGTTCCTGTGTTCTTTTAGGTTTTAAATTATATATTATTTACCTAATGATCAAAAACAGTGTTTGTAAATATGTTTCCAACAGAAAATGATTACAAACGTCAACAGTTCCTATCAAACTCCACAGTGAATACATAAGGGTTCATTCTGAGCCAAGGTGTATGTTAGAAGGCAGAGATATAAAAACGATTTTTATTAATAAAGTCAATAATTAAACTGAAATTAGGATTGAGTAAATTGAGGAATTCATGGAAGCTTAAATTATAAAGAAGATAAAATCTCAGTCAGATCACTTTTGATCCAAGTTGTGATACGTTTTGTTGTGTGCTTGTTTTTCTCCTGTAAATTAAACTGGATCCTCTATATTACGAGCTTGTTAAACTTTCGATAAGTGGATATTGCTAATGCTAATGCCACGGTGCACTGAATTAACTTCATTAGACTGACTAGTCTATTAGTCTATTATTAGTCTAATAAATAGATATAGATTTATTAGTCGATTAAAACATCTTAATTAGGGGTGGGTGATATGGCCCTACAATAATATCATGATAATTCATGGTATTCTTATGATAATGATACTCTTGGCGATATGACAAAACATTGAATAAAAAAAATATTTCAAGAATACACTCCTGCAACAAAATGAAAATTACATTTTATTATTGCATACGATATGATATGACACACCCCTAACTGAGATATTAAAAAATACAAGAATTTTTATCAGATTGTAACAGAAGTCAATGATCCAGAATGTCACGATACTAAATAATGCACTCCAAATATCTCCATATATCCAGGACTGAAGTAAAGTGAATGATACTGGAGATAAAATCTGTCTCTAGTTGATATAGAATAGGAAATGAGAAAAGTGTGAATTTTTATTTTTTCTAAAAACAGTAAAAGTAGTACCTGATGTGATAATTAGTGATGGGTGATATGGCACGATATTTCAGGGTATTATTAAATATTAATTAAATATTTTCGGATTAACCCATTCCACCTTAAATGGGCTGCAGTTATGTTCTGGTGCTTAAGGCATTATGACTGTTGCCTCATTTAAGGTGGAACGGCAATCTTCAATCAAGAAGCGTGATGCGTGACTGGACGATGAGGTCAGTCTGTTTCTGCTGGACGGTGACGTTAGTGTTCACTCATTTCTGCTGCTTCACAGAACCAGTGAGTCCCAGTTTGTTAATGTTTGATAGCTTTTTGTGACTGTCGCACCATTAAAAGTGGAACAGGAAGCTCTGAAGAAGAAGCTTGAGCTTCATAACACTGGCAGGTTCAGGTTATTAAAAGAACCACCTACAGGTTTTATGTATATATATATATATATATATGTTGGCTGTGATTGACATTTCCATCATGTAGCTCTCGCCAGACCACCGACCAACCCACCATACTCTCCTGTAGCTCAGTGATGTCAACCTGGTGCACAGTAGCTTTATCTTACATTCAGGAATATTAGTAATCTGACTCCTTAACGAGCTCCTAATTCAGAGGATCCGGTGATACTCAGGAGGGTAATCTAAACATATGCGTTCTGTTTATTGTTATTCACCACAGGGGGGCGCTAGAGGGGATTTTTAGAAAACCTCATTCATTCTTACCATCTAAGCTTAATCTAGCTCAGACCCAGAGTTCCAAATATGGGCATAACACAGATGGGCTACAGGATGACGCAGGACTTCAGTGGACTATAACAACCTGGACTAACATTAACTCAGACTGACCACACGGCAGGAGAAGAGTGATTATCTGATGACACATCCATGAAACCAATCGCTAAACAAGAACCACTAGAGGTGGACGATACGCCAGAAATATAGTATCATGATACATGATATATTTATAATTATATTTATTTTTTTAGACAAAATACTAATACTATATACTACCCAAAACTGTGAACGCAGTCATTTGTATTTAATATTTGTACATACTGTGGGGCTGGGATTGTCGTGGGCTGAAGGTTGGAGATCTTTTGACTGGAAGGTCACCGGTTTGATGCCCTGGACCAACAGGACACGACTGAGGTGCCCTTTTGGTGATGCACTTAAACCCCAACTGCTCCCTGGGTGCTTTAGATAGGGCTGCCCACCACTCAAGTGTGCTTACTGCCCTCTAGTGTGTGTATGTTCACTAGTGTGTGTATATGTGGGAGTTTCACTGCCCTCTAGTGTGTGTATGTTCACTAGTCTGTGTATATGTGAGTGTTTCACTGCCCTCTAGTGTGTGTATGTTCACTAGTGTGTGTATATGTGAGTGTTTCACTGCCCTCTAGTGTGTGTATGTTCACTAGTGTGTGTATATGTGAGTGTTTCACTGCCCTCTAGTGTGTGTATGTTCACTAGTGTGTGTATATGTGAGTGTTTCACTGCCCTCTAGTGTGTGTATGTTCACTAGTGTGTGTATATGTGGGTGTTTCACTGCCCTCTAGTGTGTGTATGTTCACTAGTGTGTGTATATGTGAGTGTTTCACTGCCCTCTAGTGTGTGTATGTTCACTAGTCTGTGTATATGTGGGAGTTTCACTGCCCTCTAGTGTGTGTATGTTCACTAGTCTGTGTATATGTGAGTGTTTCACTGCCCTCTAGTGTGTGTATGTTCACTAGTGTGTGTATATGTGGGTGTTTCACTGCCCTCTAGTGTGTGTATGTTCACTAGTGTGTGTATATGTGAGTGTTTCACTGCCCTCTAGTGTGTGTATGTTCACTAGTGTGTGTATATGTGAGTGTTTCACTGCCCTCTAGTGTGTGTATGTTCACTAGTGTGTGTATATGTGGGTGTTTCACTGCCCTCTAGTGTGTGTATGTTCACTAGTGTGTGTATATGTGGGTGTTTCACTGCCTTCTAGTGTGTGTATGTTCACTAGTGTGTGTATATGTGGGAGTTTCACTGCCCTCTAGTGTGTGTATGTTCACTAGTCTGTGTATATGTGAGTGTTTCACTTCCCTCTAGTGTGTGTATGTTCACTAGTGTGTGTATATGTGGGTGTTTCACTGCCCTCTAGTGTGTGTATGTGGGTGTTTCGCTGCCCTCTAGTGTGTGTATGTTCACTAGTGTGTGTATATGTGAGTGTTTCACTGCCCTCTAGTGTGTGTATGTGGGTGTTTCACTGCCCTCTAGTGTGTGTATGTTCACTAGTGTGTGTATATGTGAGTGTTTCACTGCCCTCTAGTGTGTGTATGTTCACTAGTGTGTGTATATGTGAGTGTTTCACTGCCCTCTAGTGTGTGTATGTTCACTAGTGTGTGTATATGTGGATGTTTCACTGCCCTCTAGTGTGTGTATGTTCACTAGTGTGTGTATATGTGGGTGTTTCTGTCTGTACTGTCTGTAAGTCAATGGAAAAAAAAATCCAATGTATTTTTAAGCATTTCTATTGGTCCGTTCATCATAAAATTTGTATACAACATAAACGGCAGCTGTCGGGTTCAAACGAATAACAAAAATAAAAATAGACAAAAATGAAGATACATGTTTTTCTTTGGACAGCAACAATATATTAAGAAAAAGGATATTGTTTTGTATTATGACATAATTTATCATAAGGAGTAGGGCTGTGTATTGGCAAGATCCTGGCGATACAGTATGTATTGTGATACAGCGGTCACGATTTAATATATCGCGATATACTGAAATACTGCAAGCAAACTGATATACTATATTTTTCAAATCCTACTATTAAACACACCACTGTATGAACAGGTTTATCAATGTTTACAATAGCACTGCGTCCTTGTGCTGCGTGTTAATGTTGGAGTGGAGCTAAAAATGGATTACAACACTGCCATCTAGTGGTTTAAACACAACACACAATGATTCACTATCTGCCAGAAATCTGTGTATCGATACTGTGTTTTTCAGAATGGATACAGTATCACAAAATAAAATATCCTGATATTTGATATTTTGATATTTTCTTACACCCCTAATAATGATGATATGTACTGACATATCGCCCAGCCCTAACACTCCTGATGCCGTTCAGAAAGTTTTCTGTAAGTATTTTTACTGATGCTTATCAGTCCACCCTGCCGACATGTGTCTTCAAGTTCTGTCCACTGGTGTGCAGACTAGGGGTGTAAAAATATATTGAATGTATTGAATATCACGATATTACGTTATGTGATATTGTATCAATTCTCAAAAGAACAGTATTGATTTTTAAACATTAAAGATTTGCGGCAGGCGTTGGTTCATTTTGTGTTTGTGTATATGTTTCCACTTAAGGGCGTAATGCTAACATAAGCATAAACAAATCTCTCTCTCTCTCTCTCTCATATATATATATATGTATATATATATGTATATATATATATATATATATATATATATATATATATATATATATATATATATTTAAAAATTGCCTTGTTAACAGTATCGCAATATATCAAATCGAAGCCCCTGTATCATGATACCTATCGTATTGCTAGGTTTTTACCAACACACAGCTCCAGTGCAAACATATCAAAATCTGCTTCATATTCATATCAAATATATTAATACCTTTATCAGTGATACCGATACTTCATTTTAGTGCTAGTATTGGTAGTGATATCGGTATAACCCCAGTTACAGAACTGGACGAGATATTGTCTGATATCGGATCCAGCATTTTTTTTTTTTGGTCCAAAAACTGACACCAAGTATGTACTGCAAACGAGCGAACAGACATTTCTAAACAATAATAAAGGATAGAATTAATATTAATAGAATTAAATAGAATTCCTACTTCACAAAATCTGTTTGCAGCGATGTGAAGAAGCTGGACAGATGGTGACTATATAAAGGCCGCCCGTCTCTCAGGTGACCAGAAACGGTTAATGTAAGGCCAGCAGCGTCAACTCCAGCAGACAAATGCGTTTTTCCTGGTATTTCCCTGCTTGGATTCCTCAGCAAGCGCAAACGCCTCATGAGCAGCACCTACACAGAACACCCAGCGGCTATTGGATGTTATTGTACAGGCTAACAAAGACCAACAGTTCACAACTTGGGCAGAAGCGTTCGAATGGCGGCTCAGAACAAAGGAGGGCCTTCGGGCGATCCTGAATAGCTGGAATACATAGAACATGCGCAGGAATTTGCTAGTAACTCCGTGTATACGACACAACTAACGTGAGAACAAGCAGCTTTTTAAAGCTTGTGTATTTAATATCACTGCACTAGCAGCGGTCGAGCAGCGGCCCGGACTGTTAGAACCACAACGGAACCAAATCTGCACCTCGTATAGCTCAACGCTTTTAATATTGTTTTTCTAACTTTTTTTATTTTTCACAGACATCAGAATTATAGAGAAAATTTATCGAATATCATGATATTCTGTTGTGTGATATCAATTCTCAAGAAAACAGTATAGATTTTCAAACAAGCAGCAAGCAGCAGACGTTTAAACCTTCAACCACTAGAGGCAGCATTCTTTACTATTAACCTCTTTGACTCCAATTTAAACAAGTAGCATAAGGGCGTAATTCTAACACAAGTATTAACAAATATATATATATATATAGTGGTGTGTTTTCCTAAAATGAAATGAATGTCACTTAATTTACAGTATCACAACATATTGCATGTATATATATATATATATATATATATGTGTGTGTGTGTGTGTGTGTGTGTATATATATTAGAGATGAACTGATCAGTGTTTTTGAGGCTGATTCTGATCGTCGATCACCTTTCAGGGTGATGGCCGATAGCCGATACCGATAGAGGGCGGGGCTATAAGCCACGGCAGGGCCACATATAGTTATTAGTGCAAGCAAGTCATGAAACATGATCTAAACTTGTTCATTAATATTTTTAACGAGCACATATAAAACAGCATAATATTTATAACTAAATAAACAGTAAATAAACAAAGTAATCAAACACACATCACCAATACTGCAATCATTACATTTAGACCCTTAATTTAAAACTAAAAAAGTTAATTAAATAAATTCAGTAAGAACTGCAGTCATTAAACTCAGACTCTGTTATTTTAAACTAAATCTGTAATCATTAAATGTAGAATATTGAATTTCTGCTGCTGTTCTGTTTGTACCGGTCAGATCTGGTCTGTACGGGTTTCTGGGTTATTAGTTTGTGTTAGCTGTGTGTGCTAGCTCTGCTGTTTACTGATACTCTCTGTATTCAGCTGTGTGGTGAACTCTTCAGTGCCGTATCAGATTAGTATGTTAAATGTCTTGTTTTGAAGTATCAATGTTTTCTATCAGCACATGCCCTGAACGCCGTAAACTGTTCTCGTGACGCCGCTGCTTTAGTCAGTCTGTCAAAAATGAAAGTGTATGTATTTCCACCTAGTGGTTCAGGTAGGAATTGCAGGGAGCTGGCAGAGGCAGTTTCAAGGAGGGCTCCTAATCCTGGATGAAACGCTAGCTATAAATAATCAAATTAGGCTCATTTGTTTAACGCCATCAATCAGCTCTTGTGATCGGCTAAATTTGAGAAATATCGGCCGATCACTGATCACATATTTTGATAAAAATCAGTCAATACCGATACATAGCCGAACGATCCTTCCATCTCTAATATATATATATATATATATATATATATATATATATATATATATATATACAGTGTGCATCAAAAGTCTCAGGACACCCTTTTATTTCAGAAAGAGAAAATTACGTATCTGAATACCCCAACAAGTAATGGGCGAGGGTCCCGAACATGGCCACCATTTTTAAAGCCACCATATTGGATCAAAAGCAAGTTTTTCTGAAATTGATTGATTGATACAATCAGGTTTATAATATCTCTCATGGTTCAAATATTATCAACACAGAAAGTTACAACAACAACCACATTGAACAACATGTTCAGTGAGCTGTCCCTGGTGCTGAACTTCACCTATATATATATATATATATAACCAGCTTGCTATCAGTCATAGTCATAATTTCTATGTCAGTGCTTGGCCAGGTTGTTCATTATTATACACATAATTATATATATTGGCTAGTAATAAAATGAGATGCCTCCTTAAGTCCTGAACTCCTGCACTATGGGCCCACATACAGGCTTCCTGAGCTCAGTGTGTAAACAGAGGACCGTACGTGAAGAGACGCAAAGAAATCTGTAACTCAGTGTAAATACTGTCTGGACTTAAATATCAGCAGCTGCAGGCGAAGCACTTTCCAGAGTCCTCTGTGACCCGAGGGCTCGTTAGGGAAGCTCCTCTATGACAGGTTATAAGCAGCAGGCTTGAGCACACATGACATGGCGTTGAGAAATGCCAGTAAATACACAGCGGAATGCCTAATCCTGCGATTGGTACCTAACATTCCCGAACAGCGCTGCATGCCTGTCAGGATTCTGATCATTTTTTCCACATGCATGCTTGTGCAACTCAGCTGACCTCCTACCCATCAAGACAAGCCGTGTGTCTGGAGCAGCGCCGCCCGAGCTGCTATGAAGAAAACATCAGCCCGAGGAAAAACAGATACCTTCAAAATAGTGACTTCACAGGAGAGAACAAGAAAAATCACAACTTTCAGTGTGAGCTAATGTAAAGAGGTTTTATTCAGAGTGAGTTTGGAGCGTTTCTATTGGTCCGTTCATCAAAACACTATCACAGGATATAAAGAGCAGCTGTCGTGTTTTCCTTTTGGAAAGGCTATGATACACGTCTCTCACATTAATATCATCAGGTGAAGGTGAGGTACACCATGGACAGTTCACCAGTCCATCACATCACCAACACACACTCACACCTACTCACACCTACGATCAGTTTAGAGTGAGGATCCTAACATGCATGTGTTTGGACTGTGGGAGGAAACCGGAGAACCCGGAGGAACCCACTCAAACACAGAGAGAACATACACACTCCACACAGAACCACCCGGACCGGGAATCCAACCCAGATCATCTTACTGTGAGGAGACAGTGCTGACCACTACACCACCATACTGACCACTACACCACCATACTGACCACTACACCACCATACTAACCACTACACCACCATACTGACCACTACACCACCATACTGACCACTACACCACCATACTGACCACTACACCACCATACTGACCACTACACCACCGTACTAACCACTACACCACCTTACTGACCACAACACCACCGTCCTGACCACTACACCACCTTAATGACCACTACACCACATTAATGACCACAACACCACTGTCCTGACCACTACACCACCCTAATGACCACAACACCACCGTCCTGACCACTACACCACCGTCCTGACCACTACACCACCTTAATGACCACTCCACCACCTTAATGACCACTCCACCACCGTACTAACCACTACACCACCGTACTAACCACTACACCACCGTACTAACCACTACACCACCATACTAACCACTACACCACCGTACTAACCACTACACCACCGTACTAACCACTACACCACCATACTAACCACTACACCATCATACTAACCACTACACCACCATACTGACCACTACACCACCATACTGACCACTACACCACCATACTAACCACTACACCACCATACTGACCACTACACCACCATACTAACCACTACACCACCATACTAACCACTACACCTGAGATGCTCCGAGACGAGTCAGAACAGTGGCGGTGATGGTAACCAGACGTCTGAGCGGCTCTACGGCTCTACAAGCTCCCTCTTGTACAAGCTCTCACCTGTTACATAAAACTTATCAATACGCGGACAGTTCTGAGATCAGCTTTCGGCCTTAGACGTGTGTGCTGAGGCCCAACAGACCCACTCAGTGAACTCACTGGTCAGCGAGTGTATACATGACTTCCATTGTGACCTCTGGTTCCATTCACTTTCACTGCCTGCAGGCTGCTCTACAGAGACCCTCTACACCCCCAGCCACTCTGAATGACTTTCTCACTGACTGACCCCCCCCACCCCAACCACCCCACCACCCCCCATACAACTCGCGAGCTGGACCAGGTGTGCTGGTCAGGGAACATCTGGACATGCGCGCTGGTCTACTACCTTGGTAGCCGAGCATGATCTTATAGATGTCGTCGTGGTGCGTCCCCTTGTCGTCTTTGGGGTCCACGGCGAAGGCGGTGGTGTCGTACTGGCCGTCCAGCAGGACGTGGACCCCCTCCGTGGCGAAGAAGCAGTTCCGCTCGTCCTTGTCGTCGTGGTAGATCAGGTGCGCGCTCGTCCAGTGGAAGTGCGCGAACATCGCGGCGAACGTCTCCGCCATCTTCACGTAGCTGGGCGCGATGCGCGTGAGCAGCGCGTACTCGAGCTGCTTGTGGCTGAAGCCGTACGCGAGCGCGCCCGCCGAGATCACGGGGATGTTCCAGTGCGAGGCCACGCGCACCACCGACGCGGCGGCGTACTCGCACACGGGACCCATGATCAGGTCGGGCCGCTCGTCTCGCGCCACGTCCACGAGCGCGAACAGCGCGTCCACCCCGCAGTTGGAGTTGACGTAGCGCAGCGTGAAGTTGAGGCCGCCGTAGGGCCCCGCGGAGAGCCGCCGCCGCGCGTACTCGAGCGCCGGGGACACCCTGGAGACGGAGAACAGGTACGAGTCGTTCCGGGGCAGCAGCACGAGCACGTCGACGCTCTCGTTCAGCGCACTTGTCCGGCTGGCCGGGAGCGCGAGCAGCAGCCACGCGGAGACGCAGAGAGGCGCGAGGCACAGCATGTTTACAGTCTCTCTCTCTCTGACGGGCGAAGTTCGCGCGACTGTTTTCACCTTCCTCCCCCTCGCGCGTACTTCTCGCGTTCCAGGGAAAAGTGCAGGCGCGCGCGTCTCCCCAACTTCGCGTGCCTTCCTCTCCTCTCTTTCGCGAGCTTTTCGAATGAATGGCGTGCTGCCGCGTCTCTCCCGCTCGCTACACCCTCGAGCCCCCACAAGCCCTCCTCATCACTCGCGAGGGTCCCTGGCTGACGTGCCCCCCGCGCGGCTGCTCCTCGGTGCAGAGCCCTGCTTGTGTGTGAGCGCGCGCTGCTGGACTGGACCGTGCTGCTCGGTTGCCACACACGCTGCAGTCGCTGAGGAATTTTGAAGCATCCTCTTCATTACTATTCCTGCGTCATTGGCTGTCGGCCACGCCCCCTCCTTAAAGGCGCCGCAGCGTCTCCGCCAGAGCTGCAGCCACAGAGCCTCGCCTCGGAGCCAGCGCGTGAGCAGAGAGCAGCAGCAGCACCTCTGGAGTCAGAGCAGGAGTACTAACATGTTACTGGAGCATGCTGCAGAGGTAACCTGTAACACCACCTTCACCTACCTGTGAACAGGTAAACTGTAACACCGCCTTCACCTACCTGTGAACAGGTAAACTGTAACACTACCTTCACCTACCTGTGTACAGGTAAACTGTAACACTACCTTCACCTACCTGTGTACAGGTAAACTGTAACACTACCTTCACCTACCTGTGTACAGGTAAACTGTAACACTACCTTCACCTACCTGTGGACAGGTAAACTGTAACACTACCTTCACCTACCTGTGTACAGGTAACCTGTAACACTACCTTCACCTACCTGTGAACAGGTAAACTGTAACACTACCTTCACCTACCTGTGTACAGGTAACAAGTAACACTACCTTCACCTACCTGTGAACAGGTAAACTGTAACACTACCTTCACCCACCTGTGTACAGGTAAACTGTAACACTACCTTCACCCACCTGTGTACAGGTAAACTGTAACACTACCTTCACCTACCTGTGTACAGGTAACCTGTAACACCACCTTCACCTACCTGTGTACAGGTAACCTGTAACACCACCTTCACCTACCTGTGTACAGGTAACCTGTAACACTACCTTCACCTACCTGTGTACAGGTAAACTGTAACACTACCTTCACCTACCTGTGTACAGGTAAACTGTAACACTACCTTCACCTACCTGTGTACAGGTAACCTGTAACACTACCTTCACCTACCTGTGAACAGGTAAACTGTAACACTACCTTCACCCACCTGTGTACAGGTAACCTGTAACACCACCTTCACCTACCTGTGTACAGGTAACCTGTAACACCACCTTCACCTACCTGTGTACAGGTAACCTGTAACACCACCTTCACCTACCTGTGTACAGGTAAACTGTAACACTACATTCACCCATCCAATAATAATAATAATAATAATAATAATAATAATAATAATAATAATAATGTGTTAACAGTCTATTCAGTACAAAACCCAGTTATTCTCTTCATTCTGTGGACATATATACTATATATATCACTACAGGCTGCTGAGAGAGATGAACTGGGCTCTGTCAGTGTAATATATATATATATAATAAAGAAGGTCCGTCCATCCTTCCAGTATGAACCTGTTATGGTTTCAGTCCACTGACAAAGTACTTGCTTGTACAGTTGAATAGAAACCTGGTCAAATAGTAAAGCTCTTAAACAGTGACATCTAGTGGAGGCTATACAGCAGCACACCAGTAACAGATCACAGCGGTCAGTCTGGGCTGTGTGGACGTAGACATTCTGCAATATAAAATATTTCTTGTTGTGTAATAATTCTGTTCTACACTTTCTGAGTATATGGTGTATTAAAGCACCTAAAGAACCCTGAACGAGTCCTAGTTTCAGTAGAACCACAGCACAGTTAGTCCTGCTGAACTAGATTCATTGTAGGACACAGGATTGGATTACTGACTGGGTCTCTGACTGCCAGGAGTTTATGGGGGCCTTGGAGGTGGACCGTCCACTGCAGATCTAAACATTAGACAGACTGACGTCTCCTGAATATGTACAAATGAAATAAAGACGTTTTTATTTTTGTTTTTCTCATTTTCATACGTTTCTGAGTAACTAATTTTTACGACGAGTTACTTAAAAGATCTCACACTTTTCTCAGTCTTATTCTTAGACTTTTCTGAGTTACTTAACCATCTCAGTCTCATACTTTGCTAAGTTCACACACTTTGCACTTAAGCTACAACCAAACTATAACAACTTGTTCCCTTCACATGCATTAGGATCTCATTCCTATGCCTTCCTAAGTTATATCTAGTTCCCTCACTAAATTGTATTCTAATAGTATCTGTACTTGTTTTACTATCCAGTGTGGACCAGAGACGGATGGGTTCTTAAACTTTTCTGAGTTGCTTAACTATAACATTCTCACACTTTTCTGAGTTACTTAAATATATAATTCTCACACTTTTCTGAGTTACTTAACTATCGTGTTGTCACACTTTTTTGAGTTACCTATCTTATTCTTATACTTTTCTGAGTTACTTACCTATCTCATTCTCACACTTTTCTGATTACTTAAATATATCATTCTCACACTTTTCTGAGTTACTTACCTATCTCATTCTCACACTTTTCTGATTACTTAACTATCTCATTCTCACATTTTTCTGAGTTACTTAACTATCTCATTCTCACACTTTTCTGAGTTACTTAACTATCTCATTCTCACACTTTTCTGAATTATTTAAATATATCATTCTCACACTTTTCTGAGTTTCTTAAATATATAGTTCTCACACTTTTCTGAGTTACTTAAATATATCATTCTCACACTTTTCTGAGTTACTTAAATATATCATTCTCACACTTTTCTGAGTTACTTAACTATCTCATTCTCACACTTTTCTGATTACTTAAATATATCATTCTCACACTTTTCTGATTACTTAAATATATCATTCTCACACTTTTCTGAGTTACTTACCTATCTAATTCTCACACTTTTCTGATTACTTAAATATATCATTCTCACATTTTTCTGAGTTACTTAACTATCTCATTCTCACACTTTTCTGAGTTACTTAACTATCTCATTCTCACACTTTTCTGAATTATTTAAATATATCATTCTCACACTTTTCTGAGTTTCTTAAATATATAGTTCTCACACTTTTCTGAGTTACTTAAATATATCATTCTCACACTTTTCTGAGTTACTTAACTATCTCATTCTCACACTTTTCTGATTACTTAAATATATCATTCTCACACTTTTCTGAGTTACTTAACTATCTCATTCTCACACTTTTCTGAATTATTTAAATATATCATTCTCACACTTTTCTGAGTTTCTTAAATATATAGTTCTCACACTTTTCTGAGTTACTTAACTATTGCGTTGTCACACTTTTCTGAGTTACCTATCTTATTCTTACACTTTTCTGAGTTACTTACCTATCTCATTCTCACACTTTTCTGATTACTTAAATATATCATTCTCACACTTTTCTGAGTTACTTACCTATCTCATTCTCACACTTTTCTGATCACTTAAATATATAATTCTCACACTTTTCTGAGTTACTTAACTGTCTCATTCTTACACTTTTCTAATTACTTAAATATATCATTCTCACACTTTTCTGAGTTACTTACCTATCTCATTCTCACAATTTTCTGATTACTTAAATATATCATTCTCACACTTTTCTGAGTTACTTAACTATCTCATTCTCTCACTTTTCTGATTACTTAAATATATCATTCTTACACTTTTCCGAGTTACTTAAATATATAATTCTCACACTTTTCTGAGTTACTTGACTATCTCGTTCTTACACTTTTCTGAGTTACTTAACCATATCATTCTCACACTTTTCTGAGTTACTTTACTATCTCGTCCTCACACAATTCTGAGTTACTTAACTATCTCGTTCTCACACTTTTCTGATTACTTAAATATCATTCTCACACTTTTCTGATTTACTTAACTATCTCATTCTCACACTTTTCTGATTACTTAAATATATAATTCCCACACCTTTCTGAGTTACTTAACTATCTCGTCCTCACACTTTTCTGAGTTACTTAAAAGTTCTCACACTTTTCTGAGTTAACTATCTCAGTCTCATTTTTAGACTTTTTTATGAGTTACTTAACTATCTCATTCTCATTCTTACATTCTTACCCCTTTTCTTTCCTCTTTTCTTGCCACTGTTGCCCTGGCGACGCTCACTGGGGGCCCGGATTTTCTGTAAAGCTGCTTTGTGACCGCGTCTGTTGTATGAGACGTGGTGTTGAAGTATGTTTCTAGTTGGGTTCTTCCAGTTATAGTTTACATCCAGGTCTTCAGTCTTGCGGCAGCAAGTGTACACTGTGTAGCTGAGGCACAATATCTCATTCAGATCCCGTTTACACCGTCACCCAGAAAAAAACAAACCAGTAATTTATCTGCATATTGCTTCCCAGCCGCGGCACTTTCAGCTATTATGTAATTATGGGTAGGGAGGCAGAATACGTACACACAATAGTTACTTAACTATCTCATTCTCACACTTTTCTGAATTATTTAAATATATCATTCTCACACTTTTCTGAGTTTCTTAAATATATAGTTCTCACACTTTTCTGAGTTACTTAAATATATCATTCTCACACTTTTCTGAGTTACTTAAATATATCATTCTCACACTTTTCTGAGTTACTTAACTATCTCATTCTCACACTTTTCTGATTACTTAAATATATCATTCTCACACTTTTCTGAGTTACTTACCTATCTAATTCTCACACTTTTCTGATTACTTAAATATATCATTCTCACATTTTTCTGAGTTACTTAACTATCTCATTCTCACACTTTTCTGAGTTACTTAACTATCTCATTCTCACACTTTTCTGAATTATTTAAATATATCATTCTCACACTTTTCTGAGTTTCTTAAATATATAGTTCTCACTCTTTTCTGAGTTACTTAAATATATCATTCTCACACTTTTCTGAGTTACTTAACTATCTCATTCTCACACTTTTCTGATTACTTAAATATATCATTCTCACACTTTTCTGAGTTACTTAACTATCTCATTCTCACACTTTTCTGAATTATTTAAATATATCATTCTCACACTTTTCTGAGTTTCTTAAATATATAGTTCTCACACTTTTCTGAGTTACTTAACTATTGCGTTGTCACACTTTTCTGAGTTACCTATCTTATTCTTACACTTTTCTGAGTTACTTACCTATCTCATTCTCACACTTTTCTGATTACTTAAATATATCATTCTCACACTTTTCTGAGTTACTTACCTATCTCATTCTCACACTTTTCTGATCACTTAAATATATAATTCTCACACTTTTCTGAGTTACTTAACTGTCTCATTCTTACACTTTTCTAATTACTTAAATATATCATTCTCACACTTTTCTGAGTTACTTACCTATCTCATTCTCACAATTTTCTGATTACTTAAATATATCATTCTCACACTTTTCTGAGTTACTTAACTATCTCATTCTCTCACTTTTCTGATTACTTAAATATATCATTCTTACACTTTTCCGAGTTACTTAAATATATAATTCTCACACTTTTCTGAGTTACTTGACTATCTCGTTCTTACACTTTTCTGAGTTACTTAACCATATCATTCTCACACTTTTCTGAGTTACTTTACTATCTCGTCCTCACACAATTCTGAGTTACTTAACTATCTCGTTCTCACACTTTTCTGATTACTTAAATATCATTCTCACACTTTTCTGATTTACTTAACTATCTCATTCTCACACTTTTCTGATTACTTAAATATATAATTCCCACACCTTTCTGAGTTACTTAACTAACTCGTCCTCACACTTTTCTGAGTTACTTAAAAGTTCTCACACTTTTCTGAGTTAACTATCTCAGTCTCATTTTTAGACTTTTTTATGAGTTACTTAACTATCTCATTCTCATTCTTACATTCTTACCCCTTTTCTTTCCTCTTTTCTTGCCACTGTTGCCCTGGCGACGCTCACTGGGGGCCCGGATTTTCTGTAAAGCTGCTTTGTGACCGCGTCTGTTGTATGAGACGTGGTGTTGAAGTATGTTTCTAGTTGGGTTCTTCCAGTTATAGTTTACATCCAGGTCTTCAGTCTTGCGGCAGCAAGTGTACACTGTGTAGCTGAGGCACAATATCTCATTCAGATCCCGTTTACACCGTCACCCAGAAAAAAACAAACCAGTAATTTATCTGCATATTGCTTCCCAGCCGCGGCACTTTCAGCTATTATGTAATTATGGGTAGGGAGGCAGAATACGTACACACAATCTAGTGAACAAGTCTCTCACTAAGCCTTATATTTAACCTTTCACGTCATTGGGCCTAAATTACTCCCCCGGTGCTATTAGACGTGTTTGGGATGCAGCTCAACCTTGAATTGAGCGCCTCATTGCGCAGGATCCTGTAAGCTGCGCGTGTTTCTCCTGGAATATTAGGTGTTGTTTTTCACGGAGAGGAATAAAGTCACCGCTTAATATATTCACATGAAATCAAATCAAAACTGAGTGTGTGAAACTGAATATTAGGGCTCATATTACTTTGTTCCATGTATTTTCTAATAGAGGTCCATATCTGATGTCTGTGTGTGTTTGTGTATGGCAGTTCTAGAGTTCTAGAGTTCTAGAGTTCTAGAGTTATAGTTCTAGAGTTCTAGAGTTATAGTTCTAGAGTTCTAGAGTTCTAGAGTTCTATCCAGCTCTTCATTTAGAATGAACTCTGTTTTTGCTTGTGTGTGTATGTAAATTAGATCTGTATTGTTTTTGTATTGTGTATTCAGCTGACAGCAGTTCAGTCTCAGAAGTTAAAAAAAAGAAAAGAAGTGTTTCGCTCTGATGGCGGGGAGGTCGTGGGCTGGAGGTCAGGGAAGCAGACCTGTGACCAGCAGGTCACCAGTTGTTGAAGTGTTCTATTGTGTTGGGGTGGTCGTGGGCTGGAGGCCGGAGAACCAGCCTTGTGATCGGAAGGTCGCTGGTTTGATCTCTGTAACTGACAGGTCACTACTTAGTGCCCTAAAACCCCAACTGCTCTCAGGCCGAGTGTGCTCATTGCCCCCTAGTGTGTGTGTTCACTAGTGTGTGTTTATGCGGCTGTTTCACAGCCCCTGTGTGTGTTTACTAGTGTGTATGTGTTCACAAGTGTGTGTATGTTTGTGTGTGTTTACTAGTGTCCATGTGTATGTGTGTGTTTTACTGTCCCTAGTGTGTGTTCACTAGCGTGTGTGTGTGTGTGTGTGTGTGGCTGTTTCACTGTCCCCTTGTGTGTGTGTGTGTGTGTGTGTGTGTGGCTGTTTCACTGCCCTCTAGTGTGTGTTTACTAGTGTGTGTGTGTGTGTGTGTGTGTATGCGTGTGTTTCACTGCCCTCTAGTGTGTGTTTACTAGTGTGTGTGTGTGTATGTGTGTGTTTTACTGTCCCTAGTGTGTGTTCACTAGTGTGTGTGTGTGTGTGTGTGTGTTTTACTGTCCCTAGTGTGTGTGTGTGTGTGTGTGTGTGTGTGTGGCTGTTTCACTGCCCTCTAGTCTGTGTTTACTAGTGTGTGTGTGTGTGTGTGTGTGTGTGTGTGTATGCGTGTGTTTCACTGCCCTCTAGTGTGTGTTTACTAGTGTGTGTGTGTGTGTGTGTGTGTGTGTGTTTTACTGTCCCTAGTGTGTGTGTGTGTGTATGTGGCTGTTTCACTGTCCCCTAGTGTGTGTGTGTGGCTGTTTCACTGTCCCCTAGTGTGTGTGTGTGTGTGTGTGTGGCTGTTTCACTGCCCTCTAGTGTGTGTTTACTAGTGTGTGTGTGTGTATGTGTGTGTTTTACTGTCCCTAGTGTGTGTGTGTGGCTGTTTCACTGTCCCCTAGTGTGTGTGTGTGTGTGTGTGTGTGTGTGTGTGTGTGTGTGGCTGTTTCACTGTCCCCTCCAGTGTGGGTTCACTAGTGTGTATGTATGTAGGATGTATCTAGTGTGTGTGTGATCACTAGTATGTGTGTGTGTGCGTGTGTGTGTGATCACTAGTGTGTGTGTGTGTGTGTGTGTGTGTGTGTGTGTGTGTGTGTGTGTGTGTGTGTGTGTGTGTGTAGGTATTTCACTGTCCCCTCCAGTGTGGGTTCACTAGTGTGTATGTATTTAGGATGCATCTAGTGTGTGAGTGTGATCACTAGTGTGTGTGTGTGTGTGTGTGTGTGTGTGTGTGTGTGTGTGTGTGTGTGTGTGTGTGTGTGATCACTAGTGAGTGTGTGTGTGTGTGTGTGTGTGTGTGTAGGTGATTTTGTATTGGTCTGCTGTTTGAATCAGGCACAATACAGGTCACCCAATCAGAGCAGAGCTTGTTGTGTTGTAGAATCACACAGAGAGCAGAGACTGGGTCAGGAGATAAAAAGAGGCGAGAACGTGTAACTAAACATACCATATCCTGCTGTATTTAACACACTGGGTGGGGAACGGTGGTCCCGGCGGGACTGCTGAAGAGTGTTCTGCTTTAACACACCTGATTCAGCTCAGTACATTTCCAGCTTTAGTTTAGTCTTAAAACATCTGTATACTCCCCTTAACCCCCTCACAGCCCACCTGTTATACTTCCTTACTAAGGTAGAGCTTTATTATTATTATTATTATTATTATTATTATTATTATTAGTTAATTCATTCATTTTCTAGACATTTATCATTCTGGGTGAGTGTTGGAGTCTATCCCAGTGCTAATTGGGCAGAAGGCAGAAAATACCCTGGATAGGCTGCCATTATTATTATTATTATTATTATTATTATTATTATTAGTAGTAGTAGTAGTAGTAGTAGTAGTAGTAGTAGTAGTAGTAGTAGTAGTAGTAGTAGTAGTAGTAGTTGTAGTAGTAGTTGAACTGTTGTGCAGATGAAAACGTTGGGGTGGTTCCAGGAAACCATCACCATGTTTGAAAATAGATTAAAACAGATCATAAAAATAGATCAAAAGAGATCATTAAACACATAGCAGCTCATTTTTGAGAATCACAAAACTGTGCTGGACCCTTATTTCCCCACCCGGACTTTTTATATAGTATTTAAACACTGTTTACATTTCAAACTGTACTGTTTTATGTCCGTACTTTTTTAAAATGTATTTATTTATTTATTTATTTATTTATTTATTTATTTATTTATTTATCCATTTAACCTTTGTTTCTAAGCAGGTTAGTCTCACTGAGATTAAAAGCTCTATCACGTGTGAGCCCGACCAAGACCGCCAGCACGTAACTACCAAACCACAAATCACTTAATTAAAAACAAGCAGAAATAAAAACACAGCTGTTTAGCAAAGATCACAAAACCAGTTATGGAAATATATACCAGTCCAGTTTCAGATCATTCCCAGTTGATGGAGCTAAAAGCCATCTTGCTGTAGTTAGAATGTACGGCTGATTTGGCCGTTATTTCCAATCAAACAAGCCCAGATTCCTACGAGGAGAGACCCAAACATGCGAAGCAAAAGGCAAAATTAACAAAATTATTGATCAAATCTGACAAATACTGTAGTTTTTGGCTGAAATCGTGTATAAAACTTGTTTTTCAGGCTGTTATGGCTTCTGCGTTTGCACAGATCTCCACAAAGAGGCCACAGGACTTGCCCTGTGAGCTGATTGGCTCTTTTTAATTTCTTAATTTTTTATTAAGAACTAACCCAGTTGCTCCCTGACCAGGCTCCTCCTTTACATCGTCTCTGCTGAGTCGTGTCCGTTAATGAGAATATAGACAAATATGAAGGAAACTGAGCAATAATAGATTTATACATATATTTATTATGCATTGTGTTCATGCATATATCTTCCTGTCCTGCCATTTGAGTTTAGCTCCGCCCACTCAGGCTGAAGTTATAAGAAGGGTTTCGGTCCTCACCTGAAAAATACAGGACAGTCATTCAGAGGTCACTTCCACACAACCTTATAATTATAACCTTATTATTTTTAAATAGAGCGTAAAGAACAGACAATAATGCAAGGAATCATAGGACAGGTGTACGAAGCCCAATGCTGAGCTGGATCAGAACTTTTTTAGAATATCTCCAGTTATTAAAACTCAAAATGGGCTGAATGGTCTAAATGTGTTACAAGCGACACCTGCTGGTCACTTCAGTGAAACACACCCAACAGAGTGAACTTCCTTCCTGAATTCATTCCATCTTATGATCCTGTATTCTATTCTATTGAACTTCTAATAAACTACAGATGCTTAAAATGATCATACAGAAAACCCAGCACTGCTACGACTAACAGCAGACCATTCAGAACACAGAACACAGACATAGTTCAAACAGGACTCCACAAGTAAACAAACCAAAGAATAAAATAATATTCATTTCATTATTTATTGAGGCGGCACGTTAGTACGGTGGTGTAGTGGTTAGTATGGTGGTGTAGTGGTTAGTATGGTGGTGTAGTGGTTAGTATGGTGGTGTAGTGGTTAGTATGGTGGTGTAGTGGTTAGTACGGTGGTGTAGTGGTTAGTATGGTGGTGTAGTGGTTAGTACGGTGGTGTAGTGGTTAGTACGGTGGTGTAGTGGTTAGTATGGTGGTGTAGTGGTTAGTATGGTGGTGTAGTGGTCAGTATGGTGGTGTAGTGGTCAGTACGGTGGTGTAGTGGTCAGTACGGTGGTGTAGTGGTTAGTACGGTGGTGTAGTGGTTAGTATGGTGGTGTAGTGGTTAGTACGGTGGTGTAGTGGTTAGTACGGTGGTGTAGCGGTTAGTATGGTGGTGTAGTGGTTAGTATGGTGGTGTAGTGGTTAGTATGGTGGTGTAGCGGTTAGTATGGTGGTGTAGTGGTCAGTATGGTGGTGTAGCGGTTAGTATGGTGGTGTAGCGGTTAGTATGGTGGTGTAGCGGTTAGTATGGTGGTGTAGTGGTTAGTATGGTGGTGTAGTGGTTAGTACGGTGGTGTAGCGGTTAGTTTGGTGGTGTAGTGGTTAGTACGGTGGTGTAGTGGTTAGTATGGTGGTGTAGTGGTTAGTATGGTGGTGTAGTGGTTAGTATGGTGGTGTAGTGGTTAGTACGGTGGTGTAGTGGTTAGTATGGTGGTGTAGTGGTTAGTATGGTGGTGTAGTGGTCAGTACGGTGGTGTAGTGGTCAGTATGGTGGTGTAGTGGTTAGTACGGTGGTGTAGTGGTTAGTATGGTGGTGTAGTGGTTAGTACGGTGGTGTAGTGGTTAGTACGGTGGTGTAGTGGTTAGTACGGTGGTGTAGCGGTTAGTATGGTGGTGTAGTGGTTAGTATGGTGGTGTAGTGGTTAGTATGGTGGTGTAGCGGTTAGTATGGTGGTGTAGCGGTCAGTATGGTGGTGTAGTGGTTAGTACGGTGGTGTAGCGGTTAGTATGGTGGTGTAGCGGTTAGTATGGTGGTGTAGTGGTCAGTATGGTGGTGTAGTGGTTTGTACGGTGGTGTAGTGGTTAGTAAGGTGGTGTAGTGGTTAGTATGGTGGTGTAGTGGTTAGTACGGTGGTGTAGTGGTCAGTATGGTGGTGTAGTGGTTAGTACGGTGGTGTAGTGGTTAGTAAGGTGGTGTAGTGGTTAGTACGGTGGTGTAGTGGTTAGTATGGTGGTGTAGCGGTTAGTACGGTGGTGTAGCGGTTAGTACGGTGGTGTAGCGGTTAGTATGGTGGTGTAGCGGTTAGTACGGTGGTGTAGTGGTTAGTATGGTGGTGTAGTGGTCAGTACGGTGGTGTAGTGGTTAGTACGGTGGTGTAGTGGTTAGTATGGTGGTGTAGTGGTCAGTATGGTGGTGTAGTGGTCAGTATGGTGGTGTAGTGGTTAGTATGGTGGTGTAGTGGTTAGTATGGTGGTGTAGTGGTCAGTATGGTGGTGTAGTAGTTAGTATGGTGGTGTAGTGGTCAGTATGGTGGTGTAGTAGTTAGTATGGTGGTGTAGTGGTTAGTATGGTGGTGTAGTGGTCAGTATGGTGGTGTAGTGGTCAGTATGGTGGTGTAGTGGTTATTATGGTGGTGTAGTGGTTAGTACGGTGGTGTAGTGGTTAGTACGGTGGTGTAGTGGTTAGTATGGTGGTGTAGTGGTTAGTACGGTGGTGTAGTGGTCAGTATGGTGGTGTAGTGGTTAGTATGGTGGTGTAGTGGTTAGTACGGTGGTGTAGTGGTTAGTATGGTGGTGTAGTGGTCAGTATGGTGGTGTAGTGGTCAGTATGGTGGTGTAGTGGTTAGTATGGTGGTGTAGTGGTTAGTATGGTGGTGTAGCGGTTAGTACGGTGGTGTAGTGGTTATTATGGTGGTGTAGTGGTCAGTATGGTGGTGTAGTGGTTAGTATGGTGGTGTAGTGGTTAGTATGATGGTGTAGTGGTTAGTATGGTGGTGTAGTGGTCAGTATGGTGGTGTAGCGGTTAGTACGGTGGTGTAGTGGTTAGTACGGTGGTGTAGCAGTTAGTACGGTGGTGTAGTGGTTAGTACGGTGGTGTAGTGGTTAGTTTGGTGGTGTAGTGGTCAGTATGGTGGTGTAGTGGTTAGTACGGTGGTGTAGTGGTTAGTGTGGTGGTGTAGTGGTTAGTATGGTGGTGTAGTGGTCAGTACGGTGGTGTAGTAGTTAGTATGGTGGTGTAGTGGTTAGTATGGTGGTGTAGTGGTCAGTACGGTGGTGTAGTGGTCAGTACGGTGGTGTAGTAGTTAGTATGGTGGTGTAGTGGTTAGTATGGTGGTGTAGTGGTTAGTATGGTGGTGTAGTGGTCAGTACGGTGGTGTAGTAGTTAGTATGGTGGTGTAGTGGTTAGTATGGTGGTGTAGTGGTCACCACCGTATATATATATATATATATATATATATATATATATATATATATATATATATATATACATATATATATATTATAATGTGTGTGTGTGCTGCTGCTGTAAGTCACCCTGTAAAACCTGAAATGCAGATTATAAAAAATAGTAATGTAATGTATTTGTAATATAATGTAATGTAATGTATTTGTAATGTAATGTAATGTAATGTATTGGTAATGTAATGTAATGTAATGTATTGGTAACGTTAGCTGTGCTGTGCTGTATAGGTGTAATGCCAGTTTTAGTATTAACATGATCCAGTAAGAGAGCTGCCAGTAAACTCTGCATGATGTCTCATCCATTATCATGTGCTTAATTTGTCCCCCATTACGCTGAGCTGACTAATGTGCTCGGACAAAACCTGTTTCCATTTCTGCTGGCTGATCAATATCCTTGATCAATATTGATTTCTTCATCTGCTGTCCTTTTTCTTTCCTCTGTCAATTGCTCTTCCTTTAGCTGAGCAGTTTATCTTCTGGCCTGAGTGAACGCACGGATATCCTCCATCAAACAACTCGTCTCTGTAGCTTCTGCTGTGTGTTCAGAAGATGAAGCTGCTCGGAGTGATAAACTCATGCAGGACTTAAACAGACAGTGTTTCACTGGATACACAGTCCTGAAAGTAAAGCTTCTGGAGTCGTTCACAGCTCGGACTCACAGCTCTAGGAGAGTTTAAAGACTGAGCACCACTTCTTGACCCCCCTGGAGATTTCTTATTGTTTTAGATACTGAAAATAATAATTTGTGGGGGGCTTAGTGTTTAACCATCTCCTCGTAATTGCTTTCTTGCTGGCTGTTAAGAGCATTAGTATTAATTTCTTGTTCTTGTTGTTCAGTGTTGTAGTTTTATATTCATTCATCACACTGTTAGACTTAATTATAATTAATTACTAAATAATTTAAAAGATACTGATGGTGAATTTGAAAACCTGTCATTACCATCAACAAACGTCATTATCATCTTAACAGGTTATGTGTTGGTAATGACAATTTTCACTTTTTTAAGAAAAAAATGTAATGTTTAGTTATAAATAAATAAATAAATAAATAATGTGTAAATGTAATGTTTAGTAATAAATAAATAAATAAATAAAGTGTAAATGTAATGTTTAGTTATAAATAAATAAGTAAATATTGTGTAAATGTAATGTTTAGTTATAAATAAATAAATAAATAATGTGTAAATGTAATGTTTATTTATAAATAAATAAGTAAATAATGTGTAAATGTAATGTTTAGTTATAAATAAATAAATAAATAATGTGTAAATGTAATGTTTATTTATAAATAAATAAATAAATAATGTGTAAATGTAATGTTTAGTTATAAATAAATAAATAAATAATGTGTAAATGTAATGTTTAGTTATAAATAAATAAATAATGTGTAAATGTAATGTTTAGTTATAAATAAATAAATAAATAATGTGTAAATGTAATGTTTATTTATAAATAAATAAATAAATAATGTGTAAATGTAATGTTTAGTTATAAATAAATAAATAAATAATGTGTAAATGTAATGTTTAGTTATAAATAAATAAATAATGTGTAAATGTAATGTTTAGTTATAAATAAATAAATAAATAATGTGTAAATGTAATGTTTAGTTGTAAATAAATAAATAATGTGTAAATGTAATGTTTAGTTGTAAATAAATAAATAATGTGTAAATGTAATGTTTAGTTATAAATAAATAAATAATGTGTAAATGTAATGTTTAGTTGTAAATAAATAAATAATGTGTAAATGTGATGTTTAGTTATAAATAAATAAATAATGTGTAAATGTAATGTTTATAAATAAATAAATAATGTGTAAATGTAATGTTTAGTTGTAAATAAATAAATAAATAATGTGTAAATGTAATGTTTACTTATAAATAAATAAATAATGTGTAAATGTAATGTTTAGTTGTAAATAAATAAATAATGTGTAAATGTAATGTTTAGTTATAAATAAATAAATAATGTGTAAATGTAATGTTTAGTTGTAAATAAATAAATAATGTGTAAATGTAATGTTTAGTTGTAAATAAATAAATAATGTGTAAATGTAATGTTTAATTATAAATAAATAAATAATGTGTAAATGTGATGTTTAGTTATAAATAAGTAAATAATGTGTAAATGTAATGTTTATAAATAAATAAATAATGTGTAAATGTAATGTTTAGTTGTAAATAAATAATGTGTAAATGTAATGTTTAGTTATAAATAAATAAATAATGTGTAAATGTGATGTTTAATTATAAATAAATAAATAATGTGTAAATGTAATGTTTATAAATAAATAAATAAATAATGTGTAAATGTAATGTTTAGTTATAAATAAATAAATAATGTGTAAATGTGATGTTTAATTATAAATAAATAAATAATGTGTAAATGTAATGTTTATAAATAAATAAATAAATAATGTGTAAATGTAATGTTTATAAATAAATAAATAAATAATGTGTAAATGTAATGTTTAGTTATAAATAAATAAATAATGTGTAAATGTAATGTTTAGTTGTAAAGTACTGCCGTACTGATGTAAACGGTAATGACTCAATACACCATAAACAAGTGCTACCTTTAAATAGTTCCCTGCAGAAGTCATACACTGTTGCGGTAATGATGTTGGGGATGATAATACATTGCTCAAAAATATGCATAGGTATAAATATAAAAGTAAACAGTACGTTTAGTTTCTTTTTAGGTTTTGATGAAACTCATATTGTGATCTTTTTCATAAATTGATCACTTTTTAATATTTTTTGGAGAAGTTTTAAAGGCCAAAGTAACAAAATATTGATGTTAATTCATAAAAATGGAAATCATAATTATTTTTGGTGATGCAATGATTGATCTTTTTAATAGCTAAAATGTTAGTTTTGTAATAAAGTAATTTTAACAAAAATCTATAACCTAGGGATGTAAAAGTTCCCCTAATTGAAAAATCACCCACCAACGTCCAGGTGTCGCTGTTGCAGGGGGACAGTGATGTACGGCATGAGACAATTTAAGGTTCTTCAACCTCCTTCAACATCACATTGGCAAACCTGGTTCTGTAAAGCCCCTCTTTCGAGGTCCTGCCCACCCACAATAAAACATCTGTGCATGGGCCTGCTTACCTATTTAATATTGAGTTCTAACCAACATATAAATATCAATGACTAATCTTTTCCAGAACCCTAAAACCTAAATAACTAGTGTCTCATCTTGATGTACTGATGATCTCAGATCTTAGTTTGAGCAGCTCATCTTGCTGTCACGTAAAAAAAGATTTATTATTATGAAGTGATGGTGCGGCACGCTAAGTGCTCAGTGGTGGACATCGCTCAGATTCTGTCAGATTTTATGATCAGATCTCGTTTTTTCTTTTTTCCCTCGAATCACTTTGAACTGAAGCTGGTCTGTCGCTGTCACTTATCAGTCAAATTAAAAATGTGGTTCCATGAACCCTCCTACTTCCCTACTAGATCTTATTTTAAACTCGAGATAGACTCCAGACAAGTTATGGGTAGAATATATAATCCAATAATTTAAAATAATCTCAAAAGCAGGTGGGAAGAGGATCTGAATCCCAGAGGAAATGTGACATAGAGTTATTAGAAGAACACACTCATCCTCTATTTGTCAACAACATCCTGTAGTACAGTTTAAGGTAATAACTCAGCTTCAGTGGAGTAAAGCAAAACTGGCTAAGTTTAAACCCAGTCTGGATCCAACATGTGATAGGTGCAAACCAGACCTGCAAATTTGATACACATGTTCTGGACGTGTCCAAAACTATGGCTGTGTCTCAAACCCTAGTGAGTGTGTAAGTAGGCTGTCTAGGTAGTGAGTGTGTAAGTAGGCTGTCTAGGTAGTGAGTGTGTAAGTAGGCTGTCTAGGTAGTGAGTGTGTAAGTAGGCTGTCTAGGTAGTGAGTGTGTAAGTAGGCTGTCTAGGTAGTGAGTGTGTAAGTAGCAGTGTTCTCTCCTCATAAAACAGATATAACTCACATTTTGTGTGTGTCTCAAATCCTACTGAGCTCCTACATAGGCAGCATTTTACATCATAGTATGCGCTCCCGACATGTAGACTGTCCCAATTCTTACATACCTTAAACATGCTGCTACTGAGGAACCTTATTTACACCTGATTTTAAGAAGCATCGAACTCTTCCTCAGCCGCTAAGACAATCCCATGATGCACCGCAGGCTAATCTATGAGCAGTGAAGTGGTTTTAAAATGTGAGTTATTTTGATTCTCTGGAGTTTTAATGAGTTTCTGGTCATATAATCACACAAAACAGTATTTTATTATCAACTCTGTAACGAGACCTTCACCATTTACACTTTATACTCCAGACATTAGCATTTATGCTAGCAGATTTTTAAGCCTCGGGCTATTGTTTTGGATGCTGGCCGGTAGCTTAGCAACCAGCTAAACCACCGGTGGCGTGCTGCAGTGGGCGGGAACAAGCGGTGACGCTACCTAGACAGACTACTTACACACTCATTACCTAGACAGCCTACTTACACACTCACTACCTAGACAGTCTACTTACACACTCACTACCTAGACAGACTACTTACACACTCACTACCTAGACAGCCTACTTACACACTCACTACCTAGACAGTCTACTTACACACTCACTACCTAGACAGCCTACTTACACACTCACTACCTAGACAGCCTACTTACACACTCACTACCTAGACAGTCTACTTACACACTCACTACCTAGACAGACTACTTACACACTCACTACCTAGACAGCCTACTTACACACTCACTACCTAGACAGTCTACTTACACACTCACTACCTAGACAGACTACTTACACACTCACTACCTAGACAGCCTACTTACACACTCACTACCTAGACAGCCTACTTACACACTCACTACCTAGACAGCCTACTTACACACTCACAACCTAGACAGCCTACTTACACACTCACTACCTAGACAGCCTACTTACACACTCACTACCTAGATAGCCTACTTACGCACTCACTACCTAGACAGCTTACTTACACACTCACTAGGGTTTGAGACAGACCCTATAAAACGATAGCATGTTTAAGGTGTGTAAGAATTGGGACAGTCTACATGTCGGGTCGCATTCTATGACATAAAATGCTGCCTATGTAGGAGCTCAGTAGGTTTTGAGACAGACCCTATATCAACTATATATCAAATATATGTAGACCCTATATATTTGGAGGCCTTTTTTTGACACTCCCTCAAGAATTTTTTAAACTCCAATGGAGTGCTCTCCTTATGCTGCATTATTTGGTGTCTTACTATTAGAATATTATTTAAGTACATATAAAGACAATATCTTATCTTTCTGCTCTTTATTAGCCAGACGACTAATACTGTTCAGGTGTAAAGATCTTAACCCCCCTACTTATTCTCCGTGGATCAAACAGGTTACGCCATATCTCCAGCTTGAGAAGATAAAATACTCTCTTCAAGGGTCTGTACAGAGATTTTATACAATCTGGAAGCCCTTCTTTATATATTTTTTTAAATATTTAATAGGTATTTATTTTAAAACACACATTGTTTTAGTTTTTAATACTGTATAAGGAGCAAGGTTTTGCTGCATGTCTGAGGGCTGGGTGGGTGTGGGTGGAACTGGGGAGTGGGACTGTTTATATTTTGTATACTGTAAAACTTTAATAAAAATAATTTGATTTAAAAAAATGTGGTTCTATCTAAAATCTACCATGTACGTGAGTCAATCCAGCGCCAGTACTTCAAGGACGTCTGGTTACTGGAAAATCAGGCACTGGAACTGAATATGGTGTGCTTGCTAAATGATACTGACCCCTTAAATTACTTATTAATCTATTAACCTTAGGTATTATTATTTCACACGTACTATGAATTATTTAGTAACTACTGTGTACAGTGAAACATATCACTGCTAGTGACAAAACAAGTGTGAGCTGTAAAAATAAGATATTATACATTCAGGCTTTTGTCTAATTTTCCTATCATCTGTACATGACTGTGGAGAAGTCTTTATCAATAAGTGTATGTTCAAAGTATCATGAATATGTTATTGTGAGAGAAGTAGATCAGATCTTGATCCAGTTTGAAGAACAAAGTTAGGTTCCAGATTTCTCCTGGACGCCCCAGACATTGTATGAATGTGTTCAGTTCCTTCAGCAGCAAATCTTGATTTATCTTAATGAAGTACTGAGCAGTCAAAGCAGGTATTAGATGAGAACTGATAATAATACTGGGTTGTTTAGGAGAAGCTTGGAAAGAGTTAAATAAACACACTGACGTATGGAAAACTACTTACTCTATTAATACTGTTTAATATTTAAATAATAATGTGTTTGACAGTCATAATACTCTCTGTGTGCACTTACAGAGCTGTACACCGGCTATGAGTCTGGGTAGAGAGAGTGACACACACACACACACACACACACACACACACACACACACATATATATATATATATATATATATATATATATATATATATATATATATATATATATATATATATATATATACACACTACCGCTCAAAAGTTTGGGATCACAGTGAAATGTTCTTGTTTTAATGGAGTATCTTCTTCCTTAACACAACAATGGACTGACGGGTCTCTAAAGAAAGTTGTTTCTTTCTGGTCATTGTGAGTCGGTCAGCAAGCCATCAACTGCTGATCTTCAGATACTAAACTAACCTAGAATGTTGTTCCCTTTTATACTCACTTATTAGTAGAATGTTTTTCAGCTGTGATCACAATTGAGCAAGAGTGTCCTAACAACCAATTAGTCCAATAACATCCTTAACTTGGATTGGTGGTCGTACCAGGAGATTTAGACAGAGGACTGAGAATTACTGATAATAGGACTATATGTAAAATAAGCCTCTATACAAAAATATACTTTAATACAAACATTTTTATTCTTTAATAATCATCTGATACACTTACATTAATAGTGAAATGGACAATATTGTTTGTGAATTTAATGAAAATTGCATGAAATGAAATTTTAAAGTGATCCTAAACTTTGGAGCAGTAGTTGATATATAGCTTATATATATATATATATATATATATATATATATATATATATATATATATATATAAACACCATACATCATCACAGTCCAGCAGCCACTGAGTGAAAAACCAGAAGACTGCACTTTATACTCAGGACCAGTAGATGGCGCCCTTACTTTGTGTCTATGGTGTTGAGTGTGATGCCACTGTTACACTCTCTCTAGTCTAGTAATGTATGATTTGGGTTTTGATGTCAGCCTGAAATATTTTATTGCTTCACATCCAAATATTTCACTCCTCTTATTAACGCCCACCAGATCTAGAACAACCTGTCAGTTATTTACATTCATCACTTAATTTATATAACATTAACTTAATCTCACTGCAGCTCCTCCTTCTTTACTGTATGTATTTTAATTGTTATTTCTGTTTTCATCCATTTATTCTTATTTTTAAACAGAACTTTTAAGAATTTTATATTTAAGTATAATGACACTAAAAGGATTATATTCTATTCAGTTGATCTACTAGATCCAAGTGTCAGACTAACAGGACTGAAGAAGATAGTGTAGATGCTGAGATCTTGTTCTGATAAACAGGTTTGGTGGTTTTATAGCTCTTATAAAAATATACATTCTCATTTTTACATTTAAATACACTCAAATGTTTGTTTTAGTAATATTTGTGTACCTACTTCACTGTTTACACTCGTCTCTCAACACATTCAGATCTAAACCTCTTTACAGCTATAAACATATATATTCAGTTAGGTGTCTCCAAACTTTTGACTGGTAGTGTAAATAAACCTTGCCAGAATTTTTCAACCCGCTGGCACACAAATCATCATATAAGCCAAAGGCTGTTGATTAAATTGGATGAACTGCTGGGGTAATTAGAAAACTGATGGATAGATGAACCAAACAAGATCAATGTAATTGAATGGTTTTAATATTGATATGAGCGATGTTGGGTTTTTGTGTACACGGGCTCCAACTTCACTATTTACACTCGTCTTTATAACTATAAACATATATATTCAGGTAGTGTGTATATCATTACTGTCCATTGAAAAACATATATTTTCATTTTTTGTTAATCAACTGCTGTTTACATAGTGGAAGTATTAAATGATGAATAAACCAATAGAAATGCTCAAAAATAGCTTGAAAAAAATTCTGGTTCCATTGACTTTCATTGAAAGTGAAGACAAATGTATTTTTTATATACAATTTTTTTTTTTTTTTTTTTTATATACAAATTTATTTCTTATTATGTGTCATAAATAGAGAACAAATAATCAATTGCATTGTTGCATCATCAAAAAATAAGTATGCATTGCATTCAAGAGAACATGACGGACCACCCCAACCCGTTTCACGACCCCCCCACCCCAGCCCCATAATACATTGTATAATGCTCCCCAAATGTTCAATCTTTAACCTAATCATGGTGTGAAGACCTTAAGTCTACTTCTATCTCTACAGTCCAATTACAGGTAAATACATCGTATCACTTGACTTTTATTACATTTCATAAGAAACAGAGGGATTTTTTAAAGTCCGTCTTCAAAACAATGTTAAAAACAATAATAGTTTCTGAGAAACTGGACACATAAACACAGGAAGACCACAAGTTTTGTTGTACATCCTTAGTTTTAGTTACTGCCCATCTGTCTGTCAGTCCGTCCACCCTCTCCCGTCCACCTCTAGCATACAGACCCGAGACAGAAATCACAAGAACTCAGTTGCAAAATGCTTACAGCCCATATCTGATCTCAGTGATGGTGATTAATTTGCCTGACTAAATTACACGAGGGCACTGAGGGCCTGTAAACGGCTTTATAATTACAAATCTGCAGTAATTGAAAGGCACATGGCAATTATACGTTCTGCAGATAGTAGGGTGTATTTATAGGGAGCCGCCACTCATTGTAATTTCATATTTCACCCAGCTGTTGAAGGCCCATCCTCAGGAGGAGAGGCTGCTGATGTTCCATCTACAGTGTCGGATGAACGTAACGTGATAGTTAACGTCTTCCAGTTTCCCTTCGGCCTGTTCATTATAAAACTCTACGTCAAAGTGAAGCAGTAGGAAAGGAAAAGGAAGTCTATTTGTAGTAGTACTGGCTTATACAGTACATCAGTCAAAAGTTTGGACACACCTACCCAGGTTTCTTCTTATGTGTACTATATTAATAGTAATAATATTAGTGAATAAGTGTGAAGAGATCAGATCTATAGAATAGTCGGTATGGAATTATTCCTGGAGCAGAATTAAACATCTGGTTGTGTTTAAAGAATGTTTAGAGGGTCTTTTAGAAATGAGCTCATTTGCTCTGATGCAGGTTTACATACTTTGAACATTCTGACCAGCAGCTTCATGAGGAGCCACATGAGCTGCTTCTCTAACAGGACTGAAGAAGATAGTGTAGATGCTGAGATCTTGTTCTGATAAACAGGTTTGGGGGTTTTATAGCTCTAATAAAAATATACATTCTCATTTTTACATTTAAACACACTCAAATGTTTGTTTTAGTAATATTTGTGTACATGGGCTCCAACTTCACTATTAACACTCGTCTCTCAACACATTCACATCTAAACACCTTAATAACTATAAACATATATATTCAGATAGGTGTCTCCAAACTTTTGACTGGTAGTGTATATACAAATAAATCAAACGAACGAATTTTTCTATATCATTTGAACATGACAGCTGCTCTTTATATCCTGTGAAAGTGTTATGATGAATGGACCAATAGAAATGCTCCAAATTCACTCTGAATAAAACATCTTTACATTAAACTTACACTGAAAGTAAAGCATGTTTATGTTCTCTACTGTAAAGTTACTATTTTAGAAATACTTAACAATATTATGTCACTTAATTATATAAGGCTAAAAGAACTTTTCCACATGTATTCTAGAGTTTATTTCTATGTCGGCTCTAGTTGTTGGTTATTATAGTTATAGTTATTATAGTTATCATAGTTATAGTTATTATAGTTATCATAGTTATAGTTATTATAGTTATAATTATTATAGTTATAGTTATTATAGGTGTAGTTATTGTAGTTATAGTTATTATAGTTGTAAAATTTACCATAGTTATAGTTATTATAGTTATAGTTATTATAGTTATAATTATTTTAGTTATAGATATTATAGTTATAATTAGTATTGTTATTATAGTCATTATTGTTACTATAGTTGTATTATAGTTATTATAGATATAATTGTTATTTTTATCATTATTATAGTTATAGTTATTATTGTTATTATAGTTATAGTGTCTGTGTTTATTCTTAAAGTGCTATTTGTATGGAACCGGTTCTATGTGGGTTCTATTGATTTTTGTCCAGTCCAAATTCAAACGTCCAGTGAATTTCAAGGACGGTTCCTCCTGAAGACTTTGGTGGCTTTTAACTCTATAAACCAAACCAAATCATATTATATATATTATAAATCATATCAAATCATTATATTATATTTATAGCACCAAATAGGGTTATGCTTTAGTTATGACATCAGGATTGTAACAGTAGAAGAACCCATTTTGGTGCTATATAGAACTATTTTACAAAAAGAACCATGAACCATGAAGAGCCAGGTTCTCTGCATCATGAAAGCGTTCTTTAGATTGATAGAGAATGTGCTGCATATGGTTCTACACAGAACCTTTCTGAAAATAGTTCTATACAGCACTAGTAATGGATCCTTTGTTGTAATCTTGATGCTGTAACAATAGTAGAACCCTTTTTTGGTGCTATATAGAACCATTTCACAGCATGTTTTCAGTTAATATAAAACATGTAAATGGATCTCTGAGTGTTTATGGTTCTATGTAGAGCCACTGTCTTTACTAAAGTTCTATACAGAATCATGAACACTCAAATAACCCTCAAAAAACTGTTCTTTAGATAGATGGGGAATGTGCTGGTTCCATACAGAACCTTTCTGTAAATGGTTCTATATTGTACCAGAAATAGATATTCTGTTCTAATCTTGAAGTTGTAATGAATAGAAGAAACCATTTTTGTGCTATATAGAACCTTTTTACAAAAAGAACCATGAAGAACCAGGTTTCTTTGCATCATGAAAGTGTTCTTTAGACTGATGGAGAATGTGCTGCATATGGTTCTATATAGAACCTTTCTGAAAATGGTTCTATATAGCACCAGAAATGCTTCTTCTGTTGTAATCTTGATGGTAGAACCCTTTCTTTTGTTGCTATATAGAACCATATTACAGCACGTTTTCAATCAATCTGCAGAATTTATGAGTGTTTATGATTCTATGCAGAACTACTGTCTTTACTAAAGAACCCAGTTCTATCCAGAACAATGAACACTCAAATACGCTTGTGCATGATTAAAAGGTTCTTTGCATCATAAAAGCATTCTTTAGACTGATGGAGCATATGTTTCATATGGTTCTACACAGAACCTTTCTGATAATGGTTCTACACAGCACCAGTTTTTCTATTGTAATTTTGATGTAACAATAGTAGAACCCTTAGTAGGTGTTGTATAGAACCATTTTACAACTCATTTTCAATCAGTGTAAAACATGCAAATTAATCTCTTTTGGAGTGTTTATGGTTCTATGTAGAGCCACAGTCTTTACTAAAGAACCCGGTTCTACACAGAACCATAAACACTCAAATAACTTTATGCATGATTAAAAGGTTCTTTACATCATGAAAGAGTACTTTAGATAGATGGAGAATGTGCTGCATATGGTTCTATTTAGAGCCACTGTCGTTCTTTGTTAAACCATCTACAGCACATTCTCCATCACTCAGGAGCATTCAGAAGGTTCTTTGAGGGTTCCTGCTCTATGTAGAGCCACTATTGTTACTAAGGAACCCGGTACTATATACTCAAATAAGCCTTTAGATGATTAAAGGGTTCTTTGCATCGTAAATAAGCATTTTTTAGATTGATGAAGAGTGTGCTGCATATGGTTCTATATAGCACCAAAAAGGTTATGCTTCTGTCACAATAGAAGAACCTATATTTGGTGCTGCATAGAACCCTATTCAAACCATTTGCAGCCCATTCTCTACTAATTTAAAGCATGCAAATGGATCACTGAATGTTCATGGTTCTATATAAAGCCACTGTCTTTACTGAAGAACCTGGTTCTTTATAGAACCGTAACCTTTTCGCATGTTTAAAGGGTTCTTTGCATTTGTGTAAGTGTTCTTCAGACTGATAGAAATCATGTGCTGCATTTGGTTCTATACAGAATTTTTTAAAAAAGTGTTCTATGTAGCAGAACAAAAAAGGTTATGCTGCTGTTATGATGTCAAGTTTGTTCCAACAGAAGAACAAATGCTGGTGCTGTATAGAACCCTATTAACGAAGGTTCTTTATTGAATGATACGTAGCACTTTTTCCATCAATCTGAATCATAATATGACTATTTAAGTGTATATGGTTCTGTATAGAGCCACAGTCCTAACTAAAGTACCGGGTTCTTTATAGACCATAACCTTTTTTGCATGATTAAAGGGTTCTTTGCATAATGCAATTGTTTTTCAGACTGAATAACCCAGTAGTTCTTTATAGAACCTTAACCTTTTTGCATTTGCATCTTGCAAGTGTTCTTCAGACTGATAGAAAAAAATGTGCTGCATTTGGTTCTATAGAGAACAGGTTCTGTGTAGCACCAAAAAAGGTTACGCTGCTGTTATGATGTCCAGAATGTTCCACTAGAAGAACATACAATATGTTTGTGATATATAGAACCCTATTAACAAATGTTCTTTATTGAATGATATGCAGCAAGTTCTCCAACAATCTGAAGCAATAAAATGACTATTTTAGTGTATATGGTTCTATATAGAGCCACAGTCTTTACTAAAGAACTTGGTTCTTCATAGAACCTTTTTGCATGATAAATTAAAATATAAAGGGTTCTGTGTAGCACAAAAAAGATTATGCTGCTGTTGTGATGTCAGGATTGTTACAGAAGAATATGTTGGTGCTATATAGAACCCTATTATATAGGTTCTTTATTGAATGATATGCAGCACATTCTCCATCAATCTAAAGATCTGGTTCTTTATAGAACCTTAACCTTTTTGCATGATTAAAGGCTTCTTTACATCGTGCAAGTGTTCCTCAGACGGATAGAAAATGAGCTGCATATGGTTCTATACAGAACTTTTTTTTTTAAAAAGGGTTCTGTGTAGCACCAAAAAAGGTTATCCTTTTGTTATGTCAAGATTTGTTACAACAGAAGAACATATGTTGGTGCTCTTTAGAACCCTATTAACAAAGATTCTTTATTGAATGATATACAGCACATTCTCTATTAATTTAAATATTAAATCTAAATAGAGCCACTGTCTTTACTAAAGAACCCGGTTCTTTATAGACCATAACCTTTTTGCATGATAAATTAAAATATAAAGGGTTCTGTGTAGCACAAAAAAGGTTATGCTGCTGTGATGATGTCAGGATTTTACAACAAATGAACACATGTTGGTGCTATATAGAACCCTATTAAAAAGGTTCTTTATGGAATGATATGCAGCACATTCTCCATCAATCTAAAGATCTGGTTCTTTATAGAACATTAACCTTTTTGCATGATTAAAGGCTTCTTTGCATCGTGCAAGGGTTCTTCAAACTTTTTTTTAAAAAGGGTTCTGTCTAGCATCAAAAAAGGTTCTCCTTTTGTTATCATGTCAAGATTTGTTACAACAGAAGAACATATGTTGGTGCTATATAGAACCCTATTAACAAAGATTCTTTATTGAATGATATGAAGCACATTCTGTATTAATCTAAAGCATGAAATGGCTATTTTAGTATTTATAGTTCTAAATAGAGCCACTTTTTTTTACTAAAGAACCCGGTTCTTTATAGACCATAACCTTTTTGCATGATAAATTAAAATATAAAGGGTTCTGTGTAGCACAAAATGTCAGGATTGTTACCACAGAAGGACATATGTTGGTGCTATATAGAACCCTATTAAAAAGGTTCTTTATTGAATGATATGCAGCACATTCTCCATTAATCTGAGTGTTCGTGGTTCTACTAAAGAACATTTCTACTCATACTTTTTATAGTATTTTAATGGTGGCACTGCTATCTTTTTATCTGCTCCAAATAAAAAAAATAAAATAAAAAAAAAATAACCAAATCGTTATCGTGTATCGTAGTAACATATCGCGCTCGTATTCATCGCGATGTTATAGAATCGCCGTACCGCCCAGACCTCGAGTCCCGGTTCCTGAAGCGCGCATTTGGCGCTAAAACGCTTCTTCATACCCGGTCAGGTGTGAGAACATCAGTTAACCAGCCTGTGGACGCTGAGTGTTCGGCCGGCCGCCGGAGTGGAGACCCTGCCCTCACTGTTTATCGCCCCATTGACGTGCTGGAAGCGAATGGGAGCAGGAGGGCTTGTCTCTCGCCTCCAGAGGTCATTCCGCCCACAGCTGCTGCCACTTGTTGCCAAAAAGCAGTGAGCGCCTGTGGACTCTCCGCGAACACGCAGCCCTGCAGCCTCCGTACATATTTATATACCTGTTTTCTGGGGCCGAACTTAATCGCGGTCGTCACATGTCGATGCTGAGACAGGAATACATCGCCATCTGACTTTGTCTGAGAAGAAGGGAACCTTTTCGAACAGATTAATTGCGTTTGACGGGAGAAGCATGGTGGACAACGCGAGCATAGCAGCTAAATCTGCCCTGGTGAGCATCCGCGGCGCTTTTCTTTAATAACGGCTGATAACGTAAATATATCACTTTATAGGCGCTTATAAGCGTGTTTTTACCTCACGGACGAGCGCACGTCATGTTTTTTTGCTGTGATAGTACAGAGAAGCGTTAAAATATACTGTTAAATTACTGTTGCAGGTAATAAAACAACTTTTAATCACTTTTTACCTCATGAATTTTCCTGAGGTGATTTTTTTTTTCTGTCAGGTGTTAGCATTAGGCTAACTTTTCTGGAAGATCGCTAACTTTAAACCGGCGATTTGTCCTCGTTTTTCTTCAGTTTTTCCTAAAATTAGTGACTTTTCCAACTTTTTGACAAGGATATGTTTATATGCCACTGAAACTATAAACAGTTTAATCAGTTTATGGGTGTTTGACTGAACAGATAACGCTGCTTCGGTTAATCCAGCTTGTTTGCGCGCGCGTTCAGCAGCGCTCTGTTTACCTGAACGCCATATTCACCGATTTATTATAACAACGATTTAATAACGATTAAAAACTGACGGTGTTTTTCTTTATTTCATCCACAGCAAGCCACGTTTTCGTCGGCCAGCGGTCTCCCCCTGCTCGTCCCCTCCTCGGCCGCCCCGCACGGTCACTTCCCCGCCGCTTCGCCTCAGCAGCAGCAGCAGCAGAGCCACGCCGGCGGCGGCGGTATGAAGTTGGAGGCGGTCATGGAGAACCTGCAGCGGCAGCAGGCAGCCCGACTAGCCCTGGAGGAGAAGCTCCGGCAGGCCGAGCGAGACGGCGACTTCAGGGCGGCCGTGGAGACCCACATGCAGCAGCAGGCTCTCGCCTTCCGCCGCTACCACGCGTCCGTCCGCGGAGCGCTGGCCGGAGCCGGGGCGCCCGGCTCTGTGGAGAGGCACAGGGGAAGCAGCGGAGGACAGCTCGACCTCCGGCGGCCCCCGCAGCGCTCCGACACGGACGAGGAGCAGGACGCGGACGAGCTGGAGGAGGCGGAAAACGGCGGCCAAGACGACGACGACGACCTCGGGGAAGGTGACAGCGCCAACGAGGGCGATCTGGAGGAGGAGATGGAAGGCGTCGAAAGCGTCCTGGCGCACTACCCGCCTCGCCACAGCCTGCACGCCGCGAAAAGCGCTCTCCCGCTGGCCAGAGTGCAGCAGCCCCCTCCGTACGTGACGGCGCCCAGGCAGCCCGGCTCACCAAGCGGCCTGACGGCGCACACAAACCCGCAGCAGCACGAGTGGACTTACGAGGAGCAGTTCAAGCAGGTAAGAGTGCATAGAGACCAAACTGTTCCATCAAAACTGAACAAAGTAGGGGATGTTATGGTGATGTTGAAGTGGTTTTAGGGCTGATGTGAAACTTTTAGACCATCTTGTTTTATATTAGTGCATTTATTTAACACCAGGAAGAGGCTCTGTACATTTAAAGTATCTGTTTTACTCTCTGTTGCTTTGCTGACACTGCATTTATCCCTGTAAACAGAATCCATTCAGGCTTTCTAGTAGTACAGGTGAACAGGGACACTTGAATTAATAGCATTTTCAGCTTGTTATTGTTTTCTTGCTAAATGAGCGGTAATACTGTAAACATTGCCTTAATCCACAAAAAAGGGCATTAATGGTACACAGTGTAGTGAAGGACACTCTGACAACAGTGAGAAATTCTACCTTTATGCACCTCTGTTGCGATGAACTGGGAATACTAAGCTGCTATGGGACATCAGGTACTAGAGGCCACCGGAAACGTCTTTATTAATTTAGGGGACATGACTGTGTGTCGTTATCGCTAATAGTCTAAATTGCATTAAAAGTAATTGCCCGTCCCTTTGCTTTGCAGTAGCAACCCTTCATTTGATAGGCAAAAGTTAGAAATACTCCCTTCATCCACTTACATAAAGACAAGCAAGGGCGGATTCAGATATTGTGGACTGTCAGGTAACCGGAGACACTTAAATGCTTTGGGGCAAATCCTCTTTTGGGTGTTCGGGTGTTGCATATCCCCAATTTTTCAGTCACTTCCTGTTAAAGTGTAGTTAAAACCCATTATGGCTACACATTAAGAAGCTTTGTTTTTATTCTCCATAGAGCTGATGCTCGTTCTTTCTAAGAGAGAAATAGAACATGTAGTGGGGACCATATAAAAAGTCATTCAGTGCCATCATATATGTCATATTACCTAATAAGCTGTCCTTCGTTGCCTGATGTCCTACAATACCTTATATCAATATCAATAAGTTTTCATACTGATTTGTCAAAAGTGAGCACACTCTGAACCTTTTTTTCTTTGCTGTGTGTCTCAGAAGTGTCTAAGTATCTCTCTTTGTTTCTCACCTATCCTGTTATTCCAGATCAAATGGTGTGATACGGCACCGATCAGAGCTTTAGGCTTCGTCTTGTGCAGTTTGTCCCTCTGGTTAACGTACACAGTGTCTTTTTCTCTAGAATCTAGTTTATTTTGTCATATTTAATTAAATACACTTACGTTAATACAGTAAAGATTTCATATGATCCCTGTTAGTGATACTGGAGTGATTAGATCATATTAATTCTGCAGGACGAAAGCTGTGATATGAGACAACTAGGGTACTTGTTATGTAGTGCGAGGATGTAATGGCATGGCAGAGTTATGCACTTCAATAGTGTTGGCATAGTGCTCCTGTAATCTCCCCCAGAAGATAGCTCAAGCGTATTCTCGGAGGATAATTTAGATTGATATAATGAGCGCTGAGCTCTTAAGCCAACACAAATCTATACAGAGTGGGCCTGGATGGACTTTTCATTCCTTATTTATGACAGATCATTCAGAGCCACGGCTAAACGAGATATGTACATTAGGGGGCTGCATTAGTGTATGCACTGGTGTAATTTAAGGCGTGGAAATGCAATTCAAACAAGGGCTTGAGCCTTAATTGAGGGTCATAAAACGGAACATTACGGTATAGGAGCCTTCTGTTCTTGTTCATGCACGAAACCAGCCTTCAGCGGACAGGCTAGAGCATCGCCTTGGTTTACCTTGTCGGCTTACATTAAAGCTGGAGTGTGTTCATGGTTCACATATCAACAATATGAGAATTTTCAATCAGAATTTATTCTGGTCAGTAAAAATGCTGTCGACTAATGCAGAACCCTAAATATACACATGGAAGTCACCAATAAATTACAATTACTGTTGTTCCGCTGAAGTGAGTGTGTTTTGTAATCAGCCTTAAGATTTCCACAAATCAAGTCACACACAGGAACAATGAAAGGATGCCGGTGGCATTTGGCAGACTCGCTGGAGCCAGTATACTGCCTGTTTTTGACATTGCAAAAGAAAACCACATTTAAAGGCAATAAATGCCTCTCTGAAATAAGAACAAGATGTGGCTTGGGGAGGGAGGTGTGGGGGTGACGGGGGGGACACACTACGTCGTACATTGTGACCAAATTCCTTACGTTTATTTATGACAGTAAATACTGTATGTTTTTTTGTCCAGCATTATCAAGCGTTTGGGCAGCTATAACTCTTTCCATTGAAATCTAATTTTCTCTAAGTTTTAAACTATGTATGTGTATGTGGGACGGCTGACACACATTTAAAAATTCCTAATAGGATCAGGCAGGCCTTGGCCTTCGCAGCTCTCCTCACTAGAGGAAGAATATTGACAAACTGGAAATCACCTTACGCCCCAAAGGCTTGGCTGTGGCTCTGTGATCTGACGCTTTTCTCAAACTTGGAGAGGATTAGGTTCTCATCTAGAACGGTATTGGAAACGTTTCATAAAACATGGGATCTAATAATTATGTGTCGGATAAGTTAAAGGGACTGCCCACTAATGAGCTCCTATCTTTCTAACATTATGAATACTAGTAATAGCTTTAAGGAGAATAACAGCGACTCTAATGGTCACATTTGTTTATATTTATTTTTATATATATTTTTTTTGTGTAATGGTGAACTAAAGAATGCTCGAAACCTTCTGTTTTGACCCCTCATGTTTGATTTCTCTGTTTATTTTTTTGTTTGTATATAAAAAAATATATATATCTCGTTGCTGTCTAATGAAAAACATATCTCCATTTTTGTTGATTTTGAGTTTTCTACATCATTTGAACACGCCAGTGATCATTTACATTCTGTGAACATTTCATATTAATTGGACCAATAGAAGTGCTCCAAAACAGTTTGGAAAAAAATCTGGTTCCATTGACGTACATTGAAAGTGAAGTATGTTTTTGTTCTCTCCTGTAAAGTTACTTGTTTGTCATTGGATAGCGACGATATAGATATATCGAATATTATATATTATATAGCAGATATTTTTTTTTGGCTTTGGACTCCCTATTTGGATGTGTGCTGTATAGAATTTCTTCTAATATCTTTCTTTCACAACCTTTAGTCCACATGGAGGGCAATAAGTCTTACGCAATATGTTCCTCAAAAGGACGGTAGAACGAAAGAGCGAGGAAAAGACAGAGAGAAGCGGAAAAGGCAGAAGGGGAAGCACTTGCCATATGATCGTTTGTTGTCAGAGACAGAGAGAGGGAAAAAAAAAACGAGAAGTTGCGTGGAGATTTGGCAGGAGTGCAGAAAACTAGACCTGGTGGCATTCCAGTCTGGCTCCCGCCCAAAAACTCTGGGATCTCCCTCTCTGGCAGTGCGCGCGTGTGTGTGTCGGCTCGCGGCCAAGCCATTACGAAACAAGAGCAAACTGCATACTTCAACACAATCCAGCCATACAGACGTGCATGCGTGTGTCCACAAAGAGCAGCGCGTATGGTGGCCGTCCACAGTGACAGCTCAGAGTTTCTAAGGACGCTCGATTGATTTGTTTAAATTTGTGTTTTGAATTAATGTGCAAAATTTGTAGGGCTAAAGTGGCACGTGTGGTGATTTTAATGCAGCGTCGTTGTAAACTTTGCAGTACAGTTATAACGTGTACATCGATTCCATGTGTATAAAATATATCACATTAAAGCATTGGCGTCTAAATGTAACAAAATTGGAATATTGTCCATATAATATATTAAAATATTATATAGGAATGATTTATATTTAAATCAGATACATTAAATGAGTCGCGCATAAACCCGTCTCAGCCTGGTTGGTGAAAGAACTTTGTTCTAGAGATATTTAGACCCATTACAATCATCCAGTCAGAGCACAAGCCAGCGTGTTTATTTACTTGTTTATTTTTGCCTCTGTGAACCCAAAACTTGCGATTGCTCAGTTCAGCTTGAACTTTGGATTGGAGGCGTGGGGGTTGTGTTTGATCTCACGGCTGTGCCCCGGTCGGCCCAATGCCATGTTTTGCAAACATGAAAAACTCACAGAATGGCTTTTTCCCCTATAACATGCCCCTCTCAGTAGGCCCTAGAGGGGGCTGGGAGGCGATGAGGGGGCGGAGGGAAAGGCAGCCTCGGTGTATGGTTTCACTACAGAAGCCTGCAGAGAGGAGGTTTGTGTTTCCCTCTTTTGTTTGCTTTGGCAGATCAGGGCTAATGGCTGGTTTCTTGACTCTGAAAGTGTTAACTCTAAAACCTGGGGCGGGATTAATGCGGGCAGGTTGGGTTTTTCTTTAACAAGTAAAATGGGTGAAACTAAATTCATGGGTGTTGTAGCACATATAAAGCATTGCTCAGGCTGCAGATATGTATATGTATGTGTTAATTACTAGTATGCACTAGATTCAGAGCTAATAATGTTCATTCTAACGGCATTTTAAGGTGTGAATGGATAAAAGTGGACGTTGCCAAAGACCACCTTTCGTTGAATTAACTTAACCAGTCAAAATTGCCTTTGAGCCCTTCATGTTTCAGCGTGAATGTATATATATGTATGTATAGAATGTATATCGTCACTATCCAAAGAGAAACATTTCCAACTTTCCTGATGAATTGATAAATAAAACTGGTCCAGAATTATTCAGAAATAATTTTGGTTCCATTGACTTTAATTAAAGTTTAAGACAGTTTTTGTCCACTCCTGTTAAGTTACTGTTTTGGAGACAGTTATTTTTCAATGGCCAGCGACGATATTTAAAAGAAAATGACTTGCATATAACAACATTTGCCTTTATTACAACCATCTGTTCATATCAGAAGTTTTTCGATCCAAGTAATCCCAAACATGCTCAGGCATATTAAGGTCTAGACTAGAGGGTTGTCTGCACATTGCTTTAAGAACCTTGGCAGCTTTAGATACTCCAGTTTTATTTAGGCAAGTGATTTAATTTCCTCAGATATGTCCCTAAAAAGAAATAAGTTGTACTTAATTGTACTAAAAAAGCCGTTTTGACTGGATATTAAACAAACAAATGTGCTCCGACTTTTGCACAACATTGTTTAAAAACATTCTTCTTAAAAAGTCTTTCCTTGGTATGTCCCAGCAGGCAGAGCAGCCACAAACATCTTCCTAAAGCGTGTTTTAAATATTTAGACACCTCACATCTCTTAGATTTGAAGCACGTGTTTACGCACCAGATTACTCAACGTAGAAGAAGTCGGCAGTGACCTCATTCAGACTGTGAGGAACTGTAGGTACAGCAAAACATCTCTTGGACGAAAAGGGAAATGAGGCAATTGTGAAATCACTGAAAGGAAGGCAGAGTTCCTCCTGAGGCAGGAAGACGAAACAGGCTTTGTGATTAAATAAACATTGTTATTGGGCAGAGGCTTCTCGATACGCTCTTGATGGAAAGTCTCCACACCGTTAAAGGGAAAGTAACATATGCTCTGTTGGCAAAGAGGTCAAAGGGTGAGGTGGAGATTGGCGATGACCTGTAACCATATTTCTGATCAATCTGCACATTTAGAGCAAAGTCCTTTCATTAGAGACGTGTTTAGTATATAATAAGAATATAAATATATAAGAAAAAATTGTAAGAAAAGCTCAATGATGTCTTTGTTGTTGGATGTAATGGTTTTTAAATTCAGGCCTAAAATTTTCGAATTGCATCAAAACTATGAAGCATGCATTTGTTTGCTTGTTTGCTTGAAGAAATAAGAGATATTAATTATTAAAGCATTAAAATAAATTTGTTAAGTAGAAATAAGAGATATCAATCATTAAAGCATTCAGATAAATTGGTAAAGAAGAAATAAGAGATATTAATCATTAAAGCATTCAGATAAACCAGTTACAAAGAAATAAGTGATAAGAGATCAATAATTAAAGCATTAAAATCAATAAATTAAAAAGAAATAAGATCAATAATTAGAGCCTTCAAATAAATCAATTAATGAATCAATCAATCAGTTAAAAAGAAATAAGGTCAATCATTAAAGCATTAAGATAAATCGGTTAAGAAGAAATAAGAGATATTAATTATTAAAACATGAAAATAAATTAGTTAAGAAGAGATAAGAGTTATCAATCATTAAAGCATTCAGATGAATCAGTTAAAAAAAATAAGAGAAATCAATCATTAAAGCTTTTTAAATCAATCAGTTCAAAAGAAATAAGAGATATCATTCATTAAAGCATTCAAATCAATCAGTTAATAATAAATAAGGAATATAAAAATATTTAAAGAAAAGAAAATTCAACATAAAAATGAAGAACGAGGTTTAAAAGTGACGTGGGACTGTGTGCTGAGATCTGTTTATCGGGCTTACGTTTTATTTATAGTCCGTTACTCCTGCACCCCACCAGAGCCGACTCCGTACATACTGCTAAACTGTGACAAATAAGGCAGAAGTCTAAGAGTATAAGGTTCTGGCTGTGTTGGAAGGTGTTCTTCACCCATTAAACTAGTGTGTAACAGCAGACTATGCTGTTCAGAGAGATGAGGCAGAATTAGACTTTATCGACGTTGAGAGTAAATAACATATCGTCGCTCAACAAATGCCAACTTTACAGGAGGGAACAAAAACTGTCTTTACTTTTAATGTGAATCAGTGGAGCCAGAATTGTTTCCAGGTCATTTTGGAGCGTTTCCATTGGTGCATTCATCGTGAAATTACTACACAGTGTGAACGGCAGCTGTCGTGTTCGAGTGATGCATAAATAAAAAAAAGGCCAAAAGTAGTGATACATGTTTTTCTTTGGACAGCGACGACATTCAAGTCGACTCTCTCTCAGCACAAGCTGTTAATATCTTCTTGACGTAGACGCAAGCAGACACACGCATCCGAAAACCTCAGTGTCAATAGAAGAAATTCCTTCCTTTTTACGGCGGCCCCCTCCGCCCCCTCTGGTAGCCCCCTCTGGTTGATTGCTGAGCTTAGGCTGTATCTTTCGAGGCCGGAGATCCATTAAGTCACTCAGCATGCAGCCCCTGTCAAGCTGAAACACATGCATGAAGCAAAACCCTCCATATGGCAAGAAGGTTGTGATTTTTTTTTTCTTTTTCACCCAGCAGCCGTAGCGCTAACGTCCTGCGGTATGAGGACCAACACGGCTCGGCCGACAGCTGTGGCTGAATTTGTGCCATCGCTGGAAATGTTTAATAGCATTCCTGCGGCGCTCACCGTTCTGTATGCTCGTTTATATGTGGGGGTGGCCACAGGAATGGACACGAGCTTGTTGTGAACGAATCAAAAACATTCCGTGTCCAAGTGCTGGTCTGTGGCGAAATCTTAACCGTAACGTCTGCCAGAAAACATTGTTCCCGTATCTGTAGATAGAGCTGCATTTACAAACACCAGCCGAGAGGATAAGCCAGGCAACTGGCCTCTTGTGTTCTGTTTTAAGGATGTGTTTGTCAAAGCCGGGCTCTTCACTCAAGCCCTGCGAGCGAAAGTATGCATGGAACTTTTTTCACCATAACTCAAGCAAGGAGTGCCAATAAAATGCCTTTAAGGGTACAATGTGCCATTGACGCTCTTGTTTTGTCAGTAAAGGGCTCCTTATTCATTTAAACATGGGCCGACTGCCATGTTTGTATAGTCTTCCTCGGAATCTTCCATTTTATTTGTGCTAGCCCCCCAGCTTCCCAGTTGGACGACTCGGTTAACCCTTAGAAGACATATGTAATGGTGCTATATATATATATATATATATATATTTATATATATATGCACCATATACATATAATTGCTTTTAGCAGATTCTAATGGTAGTGTTTTTGGTGGGTACTAAAACCAGCACAGTTGCAGTAGTCACTCACATCTGAGATGCAAGGTCCAACTTCTGCCAGAAAACAAAAGCTTGCTGCTGTTGTTTGATCTAAAATGTCTTGTTCAGACAGTTTTTAGCTTATGACTCCATTTGTGTTATTGTTTAGTACAAGTACAGAGCACACAGTGTATCTAATGTTGGTTCAGTTGTGGGTTAGCAAATTGTCGCTACAGTTTTTGCTCCTGTCAAAGCCAAAATTCTGATTACCTGATTCTGATAAAGGACATTCGGGACTTTGACTCTCTGCAAAGTCACTAATTTTCTCTCTACTTGTGTTTTGCCTTGGTTTTTGAGTTGGGACTGTGTCTTCTGGTTTTCTCATGCTTGGATTATCTGTGTTTAACTGTGTGCCGATTTCTGGACTGCTTGATCTTCCCCCTTTTTCACTGCCATTAAATTTTTCTCTGTATTTGCATCCAGTCTTTCTTTCGTTCCTGACAGCTGCCATGCTGGCCAGCTGCTATCACAAACATTAGCAAATGGGACCAGTGCCTTTCAAGCTTCTGTTTTGCCAGCCTTCGCTAGTTTTTTCATTCCACCTTAAATGGTGGCGCAGTTATGCCTCTTCCCCCCATCCTGTGCAAAAGCATTAACTGTCATTGGCTCATTGGTTGGAAAAGCGTTGTGTTGTTGATTTTCCAGTCACGGAACCCATTCCTGATCTCAGTTAGCAGGCTGTGAGGAGATATTCACTAAATTTGACCATATGTGTATTGGATTGAATCCATATACAGCATCTTTAAGTCGTATATTTAGTGTCATTAAATGAGATTTTCTTTGGAGAGTGCAAACCTGCATTTGTTTGTAATCTGAAAAATACATTTCCTTATACCCGTCTGTGCTTGGTGGGTTTCGAAACAGGAGTGTTGCTTATTTTTCTGGCCTTCAGTGGTCTGTAGGACAGCAATCCACGTATTCATCATCCAGAGATTAGGCGTAAGCTTCGCATGGGCGCAGTAATTGCAGCTGTAAAAGTTTTTGCTGACAGTGACGGCAGTGGATAATCAGTATTTGAAGCTACACTTACGAGAAAGTTGGCGAATCCTTGTGAAAAGTGTTGCTGGTTCAAAGTAAACAATCCTCAAATGACACCTGAGGTTGTAGTTAATGACATCTGGTTTCTATTTCAGCAATAAAACCATTAATTTCTCCTCTCACCTTCTTAGCCTGGGTTAAACATTATACTTTTTTTAGTTCTGGCAGCAAAACACTAAACCCAGTTAACTGAACTCGAAGTAACTGAGTGCAAACCAATATACTTGATACAGAAATGACCTTATAACTGTACGCCTATGTATTAATTTTTCAGTAGTAGCATTTAAATCTGTTTCCAGCATAGAAGTAACTTTTAAACAGTAACTTGGATTACTTCATGAATATGTACTTATACTCCATTTGCTTTGTTTGTCCTAATTTTGTGTATTGAAACCATTGTTTCGTACCAATGTAGCCTTAAAAACAATGCTACATGTCTATAATTTGCCGTTTTGAATGCCAGCACATGTAGCCACACTTCCTCAGAGCACCACGAGTCTTAAGTTACTGCGCACTGTAACCCTTTCCGTCATTCCCCCTGTATAGTTAATGGTCTCCAATGCTTTTTTAACACGTCTCCAGATCTCTAGCCTCAGTCTGAGAATGAGGTGTGATTCTGAACAGCTCATAGGCCACATGGCATCATTAGCTGGGCTTTAACAGAGTGAGAAGCTGCATGGTTTCCTCTTACCTGGTGTCAAAAGATTATAAAGTTTTTTACTGTGAATCGCGGGTTGTGTAGTATGATAACAAGCTTGTTCCTCTCATAACTAATTTGGGTCCATATGTTTGTGGGCAAATTCAGTATACCTAGACTGCCTGGATGGCAAACTATATGTTGGGGCATGAGCAAAATGTGCATAAACATGGCTCAAAAAAAAAGTTCCCAGGTTGTTGATTATGTTTATTGACAGCGCACGGCTGTGGCACGGTTCAAGCCCAGGCGAGGTTTTATGCCATCATGGTAGGACGTGTGTGATTACAGCCAAGCTTATAGTGTTTGCTTAATGGCATGTAGCATATGTTCACGCGAGTTTTGCTGAAAGTTATATGGTCTCTGAATAGACATACAATAAAACACTGTTTCTATTTAAAGTTTAGACATCAGAACAGAGATCATGTACATATACAAAGTTTTAAAGGAACACAAACCAAAATTGTTGTTGTTTTTGTTACAGAAGACAATAAAATACACCAAACTCCCACTTACAAACAAAAACGTGGTCTCGATTAAAAGCTACAACAGAATTTCTCCACTCGTCTCAATGAGCCATTGAGTGAGATACAGCTGTACAGGACTGGTAAGTCTTGAGTGGACTGTCTGCCTAATGGCATGTAGCATACGCTCACATGGGTTTTGCTGAAAGTTATATGGTCTCTGAATAGACATACAATAAACACGCTGTTTCTATTTGAAGTGTAGACATACAGTACGAAGGTGGCGTAATCGCTCAGATTTCACTGTGTGTTAAAATGGCACATTTGGTCATGTGAGCCTACGTAAAAGACTTGTATGTGTTCAAGCAGCGTGGCAGGTTTATATTCCACAGCTGTCTCTGCAGCCTACTACTGTGTATGTTTTGTATTTCACACCATATCTTTTATGGCAAAGCCATTGCAGCCTACTCCTCTTTACTGTAGCAGTAGTAATGTATGCTCCTGTACTAAAGTTAGACCCTTTGATTGTTTAATATACAGTCAAAATGGCATTTATGTATAGTTTAGGTCTGTACTTAACTCAGAATGTATCCATTCAGTATCAGAAAATAAATCAAAATGAGTTTTACTGATGATATCAGTCAGGTTAAGGAAGTCAAAAGCAACAGAGGCATAAAAAATTTGACTCTACTGCGTATGATGAAAGAGCTGAGCTGTAGAAGTTGGGCTGCAAAAACATACATGCATTGTTTTTGTGATGTTAAAAAAGACCTACAACATCTGCCTATTCAGCATACAGCAGGTTAGCACCGTTCATACTGAGTGGTTCAGCTTGGACTGGGCTTTGGAATGAGGTGTGATACACAGCAGCCAATCAGAACAGAGATCATTTACATATACACAGTTTTAAAGAAACAGAAAACAAAATTATGGCTGTTTCTCTTGCAGAGGACAATAAAATACACTAAACTACCAACTGCAAACACAAACATGGTCTTGATTTGAAAGGTATAACAGATTTTCTCCACTCATCTCAATGAGCCACGAGTGATACAGCAGTACAGGATTGGTCAGGCTTGAGTGGACAGTTGGTAGTTTTGTGTAGCGCTATTTTTCTACACCTTTAAAGTTCAGTCTAAGAAGTTGGTTGTTTTTTTTTCCTGACGATCCAAGTAATCCCAAACATGAATCACTTGATGGCTGTTTTTGCTGGAAATGAAATGAGCCTGACTTTTGCACAGTTCATAGTATGTGGATAGAAGCAATCCTTTTATTGGATCTAAAATTGTCCCTATTTATAGAGCTTCCATCGCTCTGAGCTTACAGACCGTCGTATACGTAAACCAGTCTTGCTAAATATATTTATTCTTTAATGTAGTGAGTTAAGCTGGGGCAGCGTATCAGTATTGAATGCTCAATTTGCCAAAGTAAAACTGAATTGATTTCCTCACTGCAGAGCTGCTGCATGTGCTGTGGTCAGGAGGACAGAGCAGAAGCTGTAGAGCAGGAGCGGGCAGCTGAGGCCGCATGTCATTGGTCTCGCTCCATATGGCCTCGCGTGTCAGCATTCATTAAGGGCAGGAGTGGTAACGTAAGATAGACAGGAATCAAGCATTGAGTGTCTTAGGCTTAGGGTCAGCATCAGATATTCACGTTTCCAGGATTAGCTTCCTCATTACACCCAACCACCACACACCCCCCACCACACACACACACACACATACACAGCTCACACACAGCTCATTGGAATACTATAGCCTGTTCAGTCATATATCATCACTGTCCAATAGAAAACAAGTATTTCCAATATGCCATCTTTGCAGGAGAAGCCAAAAACATCCTTTACTTTTAATACAAGTTAAGAATTGAAGCAATTTGAGTATTTCTATTAGTTCATTCATCGTCAAATGTTTATATAGTACAGTTTCCAGTCGCTGTTCTCAACACATGTTGGTATTCATTATATATATATTTTGTATTGTTAATTTTTTTAATGCCAGTATTTGCTGTGATGGACTGTCAACCTCTCCAGAATGTTTCCTGTCTTCCGCCCAGTGAGTGGATAAGCCATTGAGAAGATGGATGAATGAATGAATGAGTGATTTAATGCCAGTATTTGTACCTGCAAAACCTTGACCTATTACATTTAAACCATTAAAGGTCAATATATTACTACTTTAAAATGTGTTACTATGCATTACAATGCTACTATTATTATTTTACTACTTTACCTTATACTATATCATGCAAATGTAATTATATATCTTTCTTAAACATGTTGAAAGGCTCATATCTTGAGCTCCTCATTGTGTTAAAATTAAAGGGTAGCATATATATGCATTGTTACATATTCAAAACATGGAAACCATACATAGAAACTAGACAGCAGGAACAGTCCGTTTTACATACATGTCAAATTTAAGCCCAGCTTAATTACATATATCTGCCTATTCAGCGTACAGCAGGTTGGCGCCATTCATCCTGAGTGTTTCAGCTTGCACTGCTTTGTTTGAATGAGGTGCCATACAGGGCAGCCAATCAGAACAGAGATCATTTACAGATATTGGTTTTAAAGGTAGGGAAACCAAAATATAGAGGGTTATTAATTATTAATTACTGCTGTATCTGTTGCAAAAGGAATTAAAATACATTAAATTTCTACTAACGAACACAATTGTACTCAATTAAAAGGTGTAACAGGATTTCTCCACTCGTCTCACTGAGCCATAAGTGAGATACAGCGATACAGGACCGGCGTGAGTGGACTGGTGGTAGTTTTGTGTAACGCTATCGTCAAGGTAGCCTTTGCCCCAATTCTTGCTCTACTAAATAATGCAGGAGATTTGGGGTAATCTCAGCCCCGTCCATTCACTGGGCTTCACAGGAACAGTCGGGTGTAAAGATCAGATGTAACGTAAGTCAATTACCTCTGCTAATCCCGCGGGCGGAGCAGGTCTGTTTGTTTTGATGATGGAGCAGCTGGATGATTCACTTTAGCATCTGCTCCCTTTGCGCCGCGAAGAGAGAGAATAGAAAAAAAGACATACAGGGCAGGGAGGAAGAGAGCGAAAGGGAAAGGAAGCGCCATTATCTCTGTCCACGAGAGCTTGACCTCTTTGCATAGGTTTCACATTCCTAACCGCGTGTAATCTGTTGATTTGTGGCCTTTGTGCTCATCAGTGCAATTGCTTGTAAATGTCACGCCAACGTTTTTATTTTTCACTCTGTGTCTCGCTTCTTCTCTGTTTTAATTGCACCTGATGTTTGGACGCAGCTGTTGTATGTAGGATGTTGTCCTTGTCACGGACTTACTATGATGGTGGTGATTCAAAATGTGCTCAATTTTTTAGCCAAAATAAAAGTGTGTATATTTTAAAACTTAAAAACCTTAATTAAGTTGGCCAATAAAAATACCTTAGTATGCTTGTGAACTTATATTAATATTTTAGCCAAAATAAAATTCTGTGTATAGTATAAAACTTAAAAACTCACAAACAGCTGCACAGTAAAATTACTTCCTTATGTTTTTAACAATATGTGCTAAATGTTTTAGCTACAATAAAATTCTGTGTATAGTATAAAACTTAAAAACTCACAAACAGTTGCACAGTAAAATTACTTCCTTATGTTTTTAACAATATGTGCTAAATGTTTTAGCTACAATAAAATTCTGTGTATAGTATAAAACTTAAAAACTCACAAACAGTTGCACAGTAAAATTACTTCCTTATGTTTTTAACAATATGTGCTAAATGTTTTAGCTACAATAAAATTCAGTGTATAGTATAAAACTTAAAAACTCACAAACAGTTGCACAGTAAAAGTACTTTCTTATGTTTTTAACAATGTTTGCTCAGTTTATTAGCCAAAATAAAATTGGGCATAATTTAAAACCTGAAAACCATTTTGTTGGGCAGTAAAAGTGTAGTATGTTTTTAAAAAATATGAGCTCAGTATTTTAGCCAAATAAAATTCTGTATATATTTTAAAACTTAAAAATTCCTAAACAGTTGGCCACTAAAATTACCTCAATATGTTTTTTAACAATATGTGCTCATGTTTAAGCCAAAATTGAATTATGTATTTTGTAAAACTTGAAAACTCCCAAACAGTTGGACAGTAAAAGTCATTCAATATGTTTTTTAACAATATGTGCTCAATATTTTAACCAAAATAAAATGCTGTGTGTATTTAAAAACTTAAAAACTCTCATTTAGTTGGGCAGTGAAAGTACTTCATTATGTTTTTAACAATACTTCTGAATCTACGTTAATGGAAGGGGAAGAGAGGGGAAAATTGAAAGTTTGTGATGAATTAAGTGCGATATTGATTTTTCTCTGGCCAAATTTAATTTTGAATCTTGTTTAGTCGTGTAATTATCTAGAACAGATTAAAAAACAAACCTGATGCATGAAAAACAGCTAAAACCACGCAGTAACACTGTTGAGAGCCATTAGGTTTAAAGAACAGGACCACAGTTATGAATCAATAACGAATAATGACGAGTGCCCTCAGCGTTTATAGAGTGACTGAAGCAACTGGAGGAGTTTTTTTAGGGGGGGGGTAAATATTTTTAATGCACATTTTAGCCAATATAAACGAAAAAAGTAAAGTATGAGTAAATGTATAAACAGAATAAAATACAGTCCAGTTGAGTTTTTCGACAGCCGTCCCAATGCTGGAGCTGTTTTCTGTTGTGGGCCAGGAGAGGAAACCTTCCTCCAGCTTCCCCTCCAGCAAGGAAGCTCGTAGAGCAGCAGCTGTTGTCACTCAGATAGTTGGTCTCTTGGATTTTGAATCTAATTTCCAGTTTCTGCTGATGGAGCGTGCAGTAACAGACACGTGCAGCTCTGAATAAGCAACTGAAGTGAGAAATACTTGGAGCTGTGACTTGATTCTTCCCCTACAGGCCTTTAAAGTCCCATGAATTCAGATTAAATCAGATTTTTGTCATTGAAAATGAGCGAATTCGAAGGTGTAACTTGTTTCCTAACACTTATTCTACAACTATGATCTCTTATGAGCCTAAGTGAGTGTCTTCTGTTACTGTTCTCTGAGCTGCCTCCTCTATAAAGAGTGCTCTGTAAATAATGATAATGATGATGATGATGATTATTATTGTTATTAAATGATATACTCTGAGTCAGTGCCACTGGGAGTCAAGACAGTGTAGGGACCATCCCACCCCAGGTCTGTAAAGCATTGGATCTCTTTATAAAAGAATCTGAAATACATGTTCGTGGGGTCAGCCACTTGCACCCCTAGCGCCTGCGTGTGGTAGCAGGGCGCTCGTCAGACTGTGGATGATTTTGCCACCACTGCCCGTGATTTCGACTGTGCCCTTGACATGTGTTCAGTCAGGAAAAAGCGGCGAGCCGGGGAGGAAGCCGGGAAATTCAAGTGTTACATTCGGGGACGGCAGCGGCTCCTCGTCTCTGATTCAGAAGGTTAGTAGTATCCCCCCAACCCCACCTCCAGCGCACGAACACACACTTTGTTTCTTTTTCCTCTCCCCTTCCGTCACTTAAGTCTCACTAACACCCCTCACCCACCCCACTCCCTGCCTCACAATGAGAAACCTCCTAAAAGTAACCCCCCCCCACCACCACCAGTGCGGTGACAGTGAACTAACAATAGCTCAATAGCCTGTGTCTCTCCTTTAACGCTCTTGTTCTGATGAGATGGTGAAAGACGATACTCAGTTTGATGCACTGTAGTGTCTCCTGCTGCAGTTGAAGCTCTCGCCAGTAATTAAGTAAAAATCCAAATAAGAACAGAGTTGATCTCCGCTTATCTCTGCGGGCGGAGCCTATTGTGTTAGCAACCGGCATGGCTGGATAAACAGGCAGTGCAGATAAACAGGTGCTGTGTTTATTCCGTGCATGCAGAATCATTAAATATGTGCAAGATGATGCTGTTCTGCATGGCTGCCGCCTTAAACTCTCTCTAATTACTGCAGCGCCTCTCACTCACAGCTCACGTTAGTCTACTAAGGCTGCATGCTATGAGGACAGTACTAGTTTGGGTGTTTTTGTGTCTGACACTGTATTAAAATGCATTGGTGCATCAAATAATGTGGTCTGGAGAATTTGGAGTCATTGGATGATGTTATTACGTTAATACACCAACACTCGTCTACATGTTTGACTGGTCGGGAAGCTCACAGCACACAGTAAAAACTAAAACCCTGATCGTTTAGAGCAGATGGGCTTAATTAGAGTCCAGTACGGTCCAGTTAGAGGAGATCTCCAGTATCCTGTTTACTGAAGTAGTCTAGTATCAGCATCTTATACCATCAGCTACTGAAACACCAACACACCACACATACCCTTCAGTATATTTCAGTATATTTACTGTTTAAATACTGAACTGAATTAATTATTTATAAACTAATAATAAATGTTTTTACTTACTTTAATAAAAACAGGAGCTACATTAAACAAACAGAACTTTTCTGAAAACAGAGAATCTTAAAGTGTTTATTTATAGAGGCAGTAAATAAAGCAGCGTCTTTCTTCTTAACTCAGTTTCACATCTGGACCTGCTGGCTTGGAGCCGCCTGTGAAGAATAAACATATACGCCTCTCCATTCCTGCCTCAACAGTGACTCTCCGCCTCCACTTCTCTTTATTACAGCACCCTATTCTTTCTGTGACTCGCTTTACTCTCTGACTCGCTGTATTACCTGACTCTCTTTACTCTCTGATTCGCTTTACTCTCTGACTCGCTTTATTACCTGACTCTCTTTACTCTCTGACTCGCTTTATTACCTGACTCTCTTTACTCTCTGATTCGCTTTACTCTCTGACTCGCTTTATTACCTGACTCTCTTTACTCTCTGACTCGCTTTATTACCTGACTCTCTTTACTCTCTGATTCGCTTTACTCTCTGACTCGCTTTATTACCTGACTCTCTTTACTCTCTGACTCGCTTTATTACCTGACTCTCTTTACTCTCTGATTCGCTTTACTCTCTGACTCGCTTTATTACCTGACTCTCTTTACTCTCTGATTTGCTTTATTACCTGACTCTCTTTACTCTCTGACTCGCTTTATTACCTGACTCTCTTTACTCTTTGACTCGCCTTATTACCTGACTCGCTTTATTACCTGACTCTCTTTACTCTCTGACTCGCTTTATTACCTGACTCTCTTTACTCTTTGACTCGCCTTATTACCTGACTCTCTTTACTCTCTGACTCGCTTTATTACCTGACTCTCTTTACTCTCTGATTCGCTTTACTCTCTGACTCGCTTTATTACCTGACTCTCTTTACTCTCTGACTCGCTTTATTACCTGACTCTCTTTACTCTCTGACTCGCTTTATTACCCGACTCTCTTTACTCTCTGACTCGCTTTATTACCTGACTCTCTTTACTCTCTGATTCGCTTTACTCGCCCTCCCAAACCTGCACAGATCTGATTGGCTGAGGAGCCTTTGGTGATCTTACAGCGCACGTGATTGGTCTGTAAGGTTACTGCACCGCTAAGCCCGTTTACCATAGATACTAGAAAAGCTCCGCCTCTTAAAATAAACACTGTTAGAATCAAATCCTCCTCAGTAGTTTATCAGTTTGGGTCCGCATTGGACAAGGTCTCGGTCTGGACACGGACCCCGGTCCACCTATTAGTGACCCCTGATTTAGAGGGTGCACGTTGTAGCTACCTGTGATGTCAGTATCGTAGGAGCCAATCACAATAGTGAGCAACAGCCAACATGTGGTCACCAGTATGTGGTCTCTAACCGTAACCCCTGTTGATTGTTATTTTTCACATCTCTTGAACACGACAGCTGCCCCTACATTGTGTGACGTATGGACCAATAGAAATGCTCCAGAATGGCTTGGAAAGGTTTCTGGTTCCATTGACTTACATTCAAAGTCTTCGTCCTTTCCTGTAAAGTCTTCTTTGGACAGTGACGATGTATAAGTCTTAGTCTGCAACGTGAAGGCTTGTCTGCAGTTATATCACAGCATCGTCCTTCAGAGTCTCAGCCTCCATTGAGTCAGTCTTGGAGTTCGATGTACATAAAGAAGAGACGGCCTGCTTTATGTTTTTAATGGCCTCCAATGAATTCAGGGCTCAGTAAAAGCCTGGATTCCGCAGCCGTGAGGTGCAACACCACCTACTACACAAAACTTTTGGCCCGTAGGCAATAGGCAGCCAAAAACAAACCTCATTACGCTTCTTCTTCTTCTTTAAAAAAAAAAAGAATAAAGAGAAAGAACTACCACAGCAGCAATTGACATTCTGTCACCGTGGAAGTAATTGACTTTTGTTTTGCTCAGAATGGAGATAAACTAACACCCGGGTGCTAAAAGATTTGAGGGTCAGTGAAAGAAGTGGTGGAAAGAAGGGGGGGGGAGCGGCAGGACCACGGCAGCAGAAAAAAAACAGGCCACAATTAATAGAGAAAACAGCGTCTGGCCGGTCGTATCCCAGAGGCTGTTTGTTTAACAGATTTTCACCCCGCTCCCAATTCCTCTCCAGCAGCTGTAAAGATGATTTATCAAGTCTGAGGGGAACGATGAAGCATTCGGAATGAAAACAAGCGCACGTCAGCCTTCACACAGAGCTCGCTGTAATATTTTACTTTGTTTTGTTTCGTTCGTGTAGTTCTGTTGGCAATCCTGCGTGAAAAAGACGAACGACTCACTCGCTGGAACGACGGAACACAGCGAACAGAAACAGAAATATAAATCTAACTAGAAAGGAAAAGTTTGTGAACGGACTTTAAGTTGGCTTGAAAAAGCCCTCTGATAATAATAAAAGTTTTGTTTACATGTCTCCTGTGGTTGCTTCTGCAGTTGTGCTGGCACCTTAAATTCCCTGCCACCTGAAATTTCCTGCCATCTTAAATAAATAGCTACCATAAATTTATTGATCTACCACCTTGAATTCCATACCACATTAAATATACTGCTACCTTAAGTTTCCTGCCACCTTAAATGAACTGCTACTTTAAATGTATTGACTCCTGCAATTAAGTACAACCTTAAATTCCATGCCACCTTAAATTTATGGAATTTCTGGAGCTTGTTTGTACTGTTTGAGTGTCTGTGTGAGAGATGTGCATTGTCAAAATTTTCACTCATGGCAGTCAAATTTGATTTCTCTCAACATTCCACCATTCATTCCTGAGGAATGATTCACAGTTTGAATGCCGTTTTCCGGAAAAGCGCAAGCGTAAATCTGCTAAATCGATCCTGCAAAATTTCATGGTTCTAGCTCGAGGGTTGGGACGAGAAACTGTTTATATTTCGTGAATAGATTAATAATAATAAGATTTTTTTTAAAAAGTAAGTTGGCCAACTTCAAACCAACTTAATGAAGTCATCTCTGTGGGTTCTCGTACTGGGAGAATTCCTCAAGCGCATATCCGGAGAGGCAGGAATGTCTGATTTGCCCAGGACGCTGACGAACGCATTGTTTCTCATTCTGTCTGTAAAAACAAACAGAGCTGGACGAGGTCACTTATTTTTGATGTACTCATGAGCAGAGACAAAAAAAGTCTATTGTCTGTGTCTCAGCAAAGACCACAACCGCATAACAGCATAGAAACACGTCTCAGACGCAGCGACGATGAACATCCAGCCAGAATTTTAGTGCGTTTGTTATTTCTGGGGTAAAAATCTGAAAATATCCAGGCAGATTTCATCCCAACGTCACTGGAGTGTGTTGTTATTAGAAGAAAGCTTATGGGCAGCGCAGTCGCCGTTTATAGGCCACCTTTCTCTGGAGGCTTGTGTTTTACTGTGAGGCAATTTGTTTCACTGTTTGTAGGCAGGAAGCTGGTTTAGTTTGGGGTGCTAAAACTTTAAGATGTGGACCGTAATGCTTCATTTAAATTTGATGAACGATTACATCATAACGTGCTCTAATGTGGGAGGAAACAGCTATAAGTTCAAGTTTCAAGTTAATTTGTCTTTTGCACGTCATGGCAGGACGCATAGAAGAAATGCTTGAGGTGAGGCTCAGATACTGTACAGCAGGGCAGCTATATATATATATATATATATATATATATATATATATATATATATATATATATATATATATATATATATATATATATATATATATAATATATAACCACGTGCAGTACACCCCCCAAAACAAAGCTAGCAGCCGTCCCCAACACGTTTTCCAACTGTGTACCGTATGATAAGAATGGAGCACGTTGGAAGGTAATCACAGATGCTATAGCGATGTTTATTGTAAAGACATGGCGCCCATATATACAGGGTAACGTCAGACAGGTGGAAAAACACGGTGGAAAAGTTTTAGAGCAGGAGTTTGTGCTACCAAGCTGCTAATATTTTTCTAAAGTTGCCAAAACTGTATAACAACACACACCACAGAATCAGAATCACTAGAGAGCTGGAGGAGGAGGACGTGCCATATCACACCGCCACCACTGACCTGTGGTCCAGCCGAACCTGGGCTCTGCAAAGCGTCCACTTTCAAACAGCAAACAAATCGATTAAAATCTAAAATCTGTTTTTTTGTGAAAAAATCTAAGATTTTTTTTAAAGGTTATATCGCCCAGCTCTAACGACTTGCAATATTCATGTTATCCACAAAGCTGAGTGTCTCGAGCCACTGTCAGCGAGAGTGTGTGGTTAAAAATAGGAGGACACACTCGGATTAATTGGGTTAAAAGCCATATCCGTGGTCATCTTATCGGTAATACACCCAACTCACTCCTGCTACCCATCACCCTCAAATAGGGGCAGGGAAGCAATCAGTAAATTTAGATTGAAGTCCCCTCGAAATCAATACAAACTAGATACATTTCCTAATGTCGTAGATCTTCGGCCAGTCAAGACAAGGCAGTTGGGCTTCCTCACTTTGTTTTAGGCTCTCTGTCTGCCTGGAACCATACGGAACAGCAAATTACTGAGAGATGGAACCAGGAAGGTCCACCTTTGTGCTAGAATTGACCAGCATGTGGCTTAAAAGTGGGCTGATAAAGTTTCAGACCGTATGGAATTCTGGACTGCCTTTGAGCTGTTAATGTTATCGTAATTAAATTGAATGCCAGGCTTGTAACCAAAAACTTTTGTTTGTATTTTTTGTTGTGCTTTTGTTTTAATTATTGGTTTAAGATGTGCAACCAAGATACATATATACATATACACACCTACACAGAGAGGGAGAGACAAAAAAAATTGATTAAAAAAATATATATGTATATATTAAAATTATAAGAAAGTATTTAAAATTTCACACTAACACACAGCAGTGATTGTTTACATAATAGATGTGCATACAAATAGACAAAAGAAAGAAATCAGGAGGCAGTGGTCCAAGACAAATTTGAAAGGAGTCACGTTAAGTGTTCCTAATTGGTTTCTGGATGATCCTGGAGCTCCGTGTCAGTGAGATGTTTTAAAAGGGGTCCCCATGTTTTTAGCTGCAGAGCCTTTTAGGGCGTAGCTCATTGTTTCTAGTTTCATAAAGTACTGTGCATCTCTAATCCACTGTGTGAAGGAGGGTATATTTGTTTTCCAGTGTATCAGAATGAGCTGCCTCGCAATGAGAGTCAGAACCGCTGCCAGATTGGATTTGCGTTTAGATAAAGCAAAGAGAGTCTGAAAGTGAGTTCCAGTAAGTCTGTAGTAAAGAGCAGGTCCAGAACGTATGATATCAACTAGCCAGGGGTTGATGGCATCTGTTACAGTTGGGGGTCTACAATCCTATAAATTCTGGAAAAAAAATCTAGTTTTAGTCCAGTGGACCCTGTACAGTAGTTTACATTATATTGTCAATAAAAAATGTTTTGTATGTGCTGTGAACATTTAATATTATATATCAGGGGTCACTAATAGGTGGGCCGCGGTCCGGACCCAGACGTTGTCCAATGCCGATTCAAACTGATAAACTAGTGAGTGATTTAATGTTGACAGGGTTTATTTCAAGCGGCGGAACTTTTCTAGTCTTAACGGTTTACAGCCGCAATGAACTCACAGACCAATCACGTGTGCTGTAAGATCACCAAAGGCTCCTCAGCCAATCAGATCTGTGCAGATTGAGGCATGCAACGTGAGAAGCAGCAGCCGGAGACTAAAGCGAGTCAGAAAGAATAAGGAGCTCTAAAAACAGAAAAGTGAACAGAGAGAACTGAGTGTTTAACAGGAACGGTTCTGGAATGGACCTGCTCGTCTAGTTCTGAAGAACACCGCTCTGTACAACCAACATGTTCATCTGTGAAACTCAGTTAACAAGAAGACACACGTTTTATTAACTTTTTCTCTATAAATAAACACTTTAAGATCCACTTTTTTTCAGAAGCGTTCTGTTTGTTTAATGTAGCTCTTGTTTTTTATTGAAGTGAATAAAAAACATTTATCATTTATAAGTTTATAAATAATTATATATAATTATAATCCATGATAATTATTTATTTATAATATATAATTATAAATAAATAATTCAATTCTGCATTTAAACAGTAAATATACTGTAATATACTGAAATATACTGAACGGTATGTGGGATGTGTTGGTGTTTCAGTAGCTGATGGTATAAGATGATGATACTAGACTACTGTATGTATATATATATATATATGTGTGTGTATACAACCGCTCAAAAGTTTGGGATCACAGTGAAATGTTCTTGTTTTAATGGAGTATCTTCTTCTTAACACAACAATGGACTGACGGGTCTCTAAAGAAAGTTGTTTCTTTCTGGTCATTGTGAGTCGGTCAGCAAGCCATCAACTGCTGATCTTCAGATACTAAACTAACCTAGAATGTTGTTCCCTTTTATACTCACTTATTAGTAGAATGTGTTTCAGCTGTGCATCACAATTGAGCAAGAGTGTCCTAAGAACCAATTAGTCCAATAACATCCTTAACTTGGATTGGTGGTCGTACCAGGAGATTTAGACAGAGGACTGAGAATTACTGATAATAGAACTATATGTAAAATAAGCCTCTATACAAAAATAGACTTTAATACAAACATTTTTATTCTTTAAAAATCACCTGATACACTTACATTAATTGTGAAATGGACAGTATTGTTGAAATTGGACAGTATTGATCCTAAATTTTTGAGTGGTAGTGCATACATATATATATATACACACACAAGGTGAATCGCGGTATTGCTATGCTGGTCCGTATCGTGCGGCCCTAGACAGACAGAACTATTGGCCACCATCAGAGATAAATAAATATTTCAGGAGACGACTCAAACATGCCCGATCATGATGGACTACGGCGCTGAAAAGCCGGCAGTTCTATCAGCAGAGGACATTATCCCCATCTCCTAGGATAAGGCCTAATGACGTTAAATAGAATTTTGACAAGGTAATGGATTTGTTTTTCCTTCCTCAATTCCATTCTCTTCCCTTCGGTGCCCATGACAAACGTATTTGTGTAGAAAGGAACTTAGCAGGAAAAGGATTACTCAAGGTTACTCACAAGGGGGATGAAAGATCAATATTGACCCTGTTGGACGAGAAAAAAAAAGGAAACGAGAAAAATCCAATGGAGGCCTATATAATTTGGGAGCAAGTCAGCACTTACGTAGAAGACTGGGCTTCTTTTGTGGAATCCAGTGGACCATAAGGCTAGTTCACTGGAGCCGGCCCCTCTTTAGGGGGTGATCCCTGACCAATAAAACTTTATAACAGATAGCAGAGAGGAAGTCGTTTGCAGAGGAACCCTGCTGCACAATTAAGAGCTGAGGTACTTTTAGCCATCATCGAGAATATATATTTTCATGTGGCCGTGAGGTCAGCCCTGGTCAGCATTAATGGCTTGATTAAAAGGGGGCAGTAAAGTAAGTGAGACGCAGCTATTGTTTAATTGTGTGCCCAGACTGAGGGTGGGAGATATAGTGTAAATAAAAAAAACATTGTGATAAAGTAACTGCATTGGAGGCATTTTCACGATTAGTGTGCCCGTATTTCATTTCTCTGAGGACTGTGAACAAGTAAGAATGGACAAAATAAGCATTAACAATAAAGCTATGAAGAATTTTGGAGTTTAGTTACTGTTTAATTCAATGTTTGCAAAAATAAACAAGATAATTAGTAAAACAGTTGATTGGCTGCTCGTTACTGTGCAGGTTATATGCACTGAGGCTATAATTGAAATGGATCTCTGCTCCCGCAGCAGTATTGAACTGTATAGTTTAATAAAAATCAGTAAAAATGCATTAATACAACTGAATTTGAACATTTTCTTATCCAACCAGCATTAGTAGTTAACCAGATAGTTCTTGTGATTCATCATAATAGAGAAACTTATAAATTAAAAACATAAAACTTGGACAAATATGTTTGAAGAAGTTTGAAAAACTATGGCTCGCTGTTAAAATGTATGTATGAGAAATGTATTTAATTTAATTAGTTCTGTATGTAGTTATTCCAAGCCTCATACAATTAAGATTTTCTAATGATCTTTCTTTCAATTTTTTGATGGTCTAACGGGTTTGGGTAGGGTGGGGGGTTATTGTTCATTGTAATTTTGTGAAAAAGTAATAAATAAAAGAAATAAAGTAGCATTGATTTATATATATGAAGTATGTAAAATATATATACATGTAAATTCCGACTTTACAGACTTTCCAAGCTATTTTGGAGCATTTCTATTGGTCCATTAGTCATAAATTTTTCACACAATGTAAACGCCCATTGCCATGTTAAAATGATGTAGAAAACTTAAAATTGTCAAAAAAAATATTTCATTTTATATATATATATATATATATATATATATATATATATATATATATATATATATATATATATATATATATATATAATAAACAAACCACACCCTAAAACATACATTCTACATACTTAATACATTAAAATATTGAGTTTGTTTATTTTATAACAGTCATAAGAAGACTCAGTTTATCGTAATGCATATTTCTTTCATTTATTTTAAACAACTTGCAACCAGCACCAGTATTAACCAGCCACGTAAACAAACCCTTTTCCTACGTGAGGCTGAGTTCTTGTTTATATGCAGCCGAACGCGTACGGGTATCATTTTTAAACATGCCGAACCAGCAAAACTATAAAACAAGACTAGACAACGCATGTAATTCCCATGATTGCAGTGATCCACAGCATCACATTCCCATTCAGCCATTCAGCCATTGGTTTTGCTGTGCTGCAATGCTAGTGAACTCTCAATGCAATTTTAATACTTATCCAGTTCATGCTGTGGTCCGCGGAGTCCACTGAAACTGGTCTTGCCATAAAAGTCACTCTGGAATTCTATTTTGCTGTTTGGACACTAAGAGGGAAGTGGCTGACCACTGCCTTTAGCTGCATACAGGGATTCATTTCAGTGCTTTACATAAATAAACAAATAAGAAACAAAGCATTAAAATAAATCAGTGAAAAAAAAGAAATATACAAATATTTAAAAGAAAGAGAATTAAACATAAAATTAAGAGTAAGAGTTTAAACTGAGCTGCTCAAACAGGAATGTGTTTAGTCTGGATTTAAACGTTTCCAGTGTTGGGGCTCTTCTAAAACTCTCGCTCAACTGATTCCATTTAACAGCAGCTCAGTAACTAAACCCTGCTTAGTCTTTAGCTTAGGACGGACTAACTGACTGCTTCCTAACCATCTAAGAGTCCTGCTTGGCTCATATCTCTGTACTAGATCACACAGTTAAGCTGGTCCTATGCCATTTAGACACTTATAGAGCAGTAGTCTCTCATAGACTCTCATTAGTAGGTCTAAATCAGTCACTCAGTGTTCTGGAAGTGCTGGAGATACCTACAAGATACTTACAGCACAGTAACAACAACATCACACACAGCCTCTCTAGTTCAAACTACTTCCCTTTCAGTTTACTCTGAACGGTTGTGTTTACAGGAGCGTAAGTAATGCAGCAGACGCAGCTCACCAGGTTATTATTATTATTATTATTATTATTATTATTATTATTATTATTATTATTTCTGTTTCTCGTTCACAGCGCTGCATGCTCCTGGCCCTTTAAGCTGGCAGAGTAACGCGATCCTCTTTAATCAGCGTTTGCCTCTGTGAAATCTAACATGGGCTTGCTGACACTTTGTTTCTGTTTAGCATAAGCAGAATCTGATGACCTTTGACCTACTTAAAGCCCCCTCCCCCCCATTTCAGTTCCCCATAAAACAGGGTCTGCAGCTCATGGATTCCTTACTAGGTCAGAGATCATTAAGGGGATCAAAGAGTTTGGAGGAAGAAGAAAGGTCAGCGATGGCACAGGCGGGGCAGCGCTGGCTGGACGGAGGGTATAACAGTGATGTATGTGGAGGAGATGTGATGAGAGGGTTTTATACTGTAATGTTAGTGTTAAAGGGAGGCAGGAAGGCGAGGCAGCGCTGGCTGGACGGAGGGTATAACAGTGATGTATGTGGAGGAGATGTGATGAGAGTGTTTTATACTGTAATGTTGGTGTTAAAGGGAGGCAGGAAGGCGAGGCAGCGCTGGCTGGACGGAGGGTATAACAGTGATGTATGTGGAGGAGATGTGATGAGAGGGTTTTATACTGTAATGTTGGTGTTAAAGGGAGGCAGGAAGGCGAGGCAGCGCTGGCTGGACGGAGGGTATAACAGTGATGTATGTGGAGGAGATGTGATGAGAGGGTTTTATACTGTAATGTTGGTGTTAAAGGGAGGCAGGAAGGCGAGGCAGCGCTGGCTGGACGGAGGGTATAACAGTGATGTGTGTGGAGGAGATGTGATGAGAGTGTTTTATACTGTAATGTTGGTGTTAAAGGGAGGCAGGAAGGCGAGGCAGCGCTGGCTGGACGGAGGGTATAACAGTGATGTATGTGGAGGAGATGTGATGAGAGTGTTTTATACTGTAATGTTAGTGTTAAAGGGAGGCAGGAAGGCGAGGCAGCGCTGGCTGGACGGAGGGTATAACAGTGATGTATGTGGAGGAGATGTGATGAGAGGGTTTTATACTGTAATGTTGGTGTTAAAGGGAGGCAGGAAGGCGAGGCAGCGCTGGCTGGACGGAGGGTATAACAGTGATGTATGTGGAGGAGATGTGATGAGAGGGTTTTATACTGTAATGTTGGTGTTAAAGGGAGGCAGGAAGGCGAGGCAGCGCTGGCTGGACGGAGGGTATAACAGTGATGTATGTGGAGGAGATGTGATGAGAGGGTTTTATACTGTAATGTTGGTGTTAAAGGGAGGCAGGAAGACGAGGCAGCGCTGGCTGGACGGAGGGTATAACAGTGATGTATGTGGAGGAGATGTGATGAGAGTGTTTTATACTGTAATGTTAGTGTTAAAGGGAGGCAGGAAGGCGAGGCAGCGCTGGCTGGACGGAGGGTATAACAGTGATGTATGTGGAGGAGATGTGATGAGAGGGTTTTATACTGTAATGTTAGTGTTAAAGGGAGGCAGGAAGGCGAGGCAGCGCTGGCTGGACGGAGGGTATAACAGTGATGTATGTGGAGGAGATGTGATGAGAGGGTTTTATACTGTAAGGTTAGTGTTAAAGGGAGGCAGGAAGGCAAGAACGTGTGTGTTGATAGATAGATAGATAGATAGATAGATAGATAGATAGATAGATAGTAATACAGCTATACTGATAGATAGATAGATAGATAGATAGATAGATAGATAGATAGATAGATAGATAGATAGATAGATATACTGGTAGATAGATAGATAGATAGATAGTAATACAGCTATACTGATTGATAGATAGATAGTAATACAGCTATACTGATAGATAGATAGATAGATAGATAGATAGATAGATAGTAATACAGCTATACTGATTGATAGATAGATAGTAATACAGTTATATAGATAGATAGATAGTAATGCAGCTATACTGATAGATATATAGATAGACAATAATACATTTATACAGATAGATAGATTGATAGATAGCTAGATTGATAGATAGATAATAATATAGTTGTATAGATAGATAGTAATACAGTTATACAGATAGATATATAGATAGTAATGACCCAGGAAATCCAACCCAGATCATCTTACTGTGAGGAGACAGTGCTGACCACTACATTACTACACCACTGTGCCGCCCTAAGTTTCAGTTTCTATTTCCCAACACGTTAGCTGCCACTTTAGCCTCGCTAATGCTTTTCTAGTCCTACTACACAACCACTCGCTCGGCTCTGTCTCCTCGTTCTTCACCATCACTGGAACATTTTATTTGACTAGTTTTAATCAACATTAACACAGAGAAGTGATAAGAGGAGGTGGTGGTCTTAAAAAATATGGTCCCTGTAGCAACACTGGGACGAGAAAGCTTTGAAAAGCCGATAAGCTTTTTGTTCCAGACAGGACAACTTTATTATTAAATATTAATCAGAATTAATAGAGTAAGTAGTGCTTTTCCATACGTCAGTGTGTTTATTTAACTCTTTCCAAGCTTCTCCTAAACAACCCAGTATTATTATCAGTTCTGATCTAATACCTGCTTTGACTGCTCAGTACTTCATTAAGCTAAATCAAGAACTGAACACATTCATACAATGTCTGGGGCGTCCAGGAGAAATCTGGAACCTAACTTTGTTCTTCAAACTGGATCAAGATCTGATCTACGTCTCTCACCATAACATATCCATGTTACTTTGTATTGTATGTATGATTATTTACATCTGTTCTAATCAGATCTGGTGATCTTACTGGTGAAACTGGTTTTGATACAGTCAGCTTAAGACTAGTATAGGTTTGTGTTTGCAGCTCTTCATGTATATACTAGGCGTGTCTCGTTTTAAGACTTTAAAAAGTTCAACACTTCATGCCTTATATGGTTATGTGATCCACAGAGCCAGATTATTCTCACTAATGAACTTCACTGCTTTATTGCAGACCAGCGTTTTTCTGGACTGGGTGTTGCACACGCTTTGAAATGCTCAACCATCTGTTTAAGTAAACTAAACTTCTGCTTTTCAGTTCAGATGAGAGACACTGGGTCTGAGTTTTTGAGGAACTGTGATGACACGGGTTTTTAGCTCTTATACAACCCAAGAATAAGACGACACAGTCTTGAGGTTTTTTCCCGGTTCTTACTAATTGTTCCAAAATTCTTTGAACCAAAACAAGTCACCTTCCTGTTTACAGAACGCCCTTATAATCACTCAGGCCCGAATTTTTTATGCACGCGCGTCGGTGCAATGTTTCTACCAACAACACAGAGAAGAGCCTTCATCTGGGCGTGGGCCTAGAGCGGATTAGATGGCAATCACGGTGCTCTTTCTCCGTGTCCCGCGAGCGGAGGCTCTGGCCGAAGGTATAATTTGTGGTGATATCTTCACCATTTGGCTTGCACAATGCCGGACAGGCTCGTCCTCTGGCAGGAAGGAAATGGCAACCCCCCAACTGATGATGTGGCAGGCTAACTCATAAATTTAATAGCCTCCGTTTTCCTCGCTCCTCAACCCCCCCCACACCCCATTGCCTCATCCCTTCTTTTTCTTTTTTCGACCCCCCTCCTCTGACCTCCTTCCTTCAATTATTCGGCCTCCTAATTTTTTCATGCGCTGCTCCAATTTGTTTAGAGCATCAGAAAGTGGCCACAGGGGATGCATTTGTTGGCTTAGCCACACTCCCTCCCTCCCCGACCCCGTCCTCCTCCTCCTCCTCCCCCCAGCGTTTATGTTGTGATATGCAGATTCTCCGTCCTCGCGGGTTGGACCTTTGTGATCGGCAACAGGAGGAGAGAATTGATGAGAGGAATCCAGCGATTTCCTGTCATTTAAAGTCTTGTTGCCGTGCGTTTGCTGATTTATGACCTGATTTATGGCCATCTATTATATAAATTAGGTTATCATAATGAAGTTAGAACTGCTGCAGCAGCGGGGGTTGATGGCGGTGGGGAGGTTTGGGGGTGGGGGGGTATTGGAGAAGTCGTTGTGTGTGTTAAGAAACTAGATTGCCATCTGTGGTCGACCTTCCTGTTGGATCTTGCTGGAATAGGATGGCAGTTTTTACTCACTTGGCAAAATCCAGAGATAAAAGATGGTATGTTAAATATACAATGTTCTTTGGGGCACCAGCATAGAGAAAGAACCTAATTATATATATATATATATATATATATATATATATATATATATATAAACAAGATTTATTTTGCAACATTTGTAACATTTCTATTGGTCCAATTATCATGAAATTTTCATACAGTGTAAGTGACAGCTGTGTATAAATTAGTGGTGCACCGATACGGTATCGGTATCGGCACCGATACTGGCACTTAAACACAGTATCGGTATCGGCAATAGAGAGCGCCGATTCCATGAAGCTTATTGACTAAATAGCTGCACGTGTTTCTGCATTGTGGCAATTTTAATTTTTTCAGAGCTCTAAAACTATTTAATGTGCAGTTAATTAACCTTGAAAGAACATAATTTACTTGTTATTATATCTATGTAACTATATTACTACCTAATATCTGAATTTATAGCCATATATCGAGCATTTAAGTTAGAGTTGGTATCGATACTCTGTATCAGCAGATACATGAAAAGCTGGTATCGGTATTGGTATCGGTATTGGTATCGGTAAGGAAAAAGTGGTATCAGTGCATCCCTAGTATAAATAATACATGTTATATATATATTAGGGGTGTAAGAATATAAAGAAGTATTGAATATTGGGATATTATGTTTAGTGATACTGTATCGATTCTCAAAAACACATTATTGATACACAGATTCTGGCAGACAGCGTATCATTGTGTGTTGTGTTTAAACCTCTGACCACTAGATGGCAGTGTTGTAATCCATTTTAGCTCCATTCCAACATTAACAAGCAGCACAAGGGCGCAGTGCTATTGTAAGCATTAATAGAAGGATTTGAAAAGTATCGCAAGTAAGTAAAGTATTGCAGTATCGCAATATATCACAATATCTTGAATCGTGTCTGCTGCATCATGATACCTAATGCATTGCCAGGTACTTGCCAATACACACACACACACATACATATATATATATATATATATATATATATATATATATATATATATATTTATATATATATATATATTTATATATATATATATATTAGGGCTGTGTATTGGCAAGCCCTAATATATATGTGTACTTGTGTATTGGCAAGTACCTGGCAATGCAATAGGTATCATGGACCAATAGAAATGTTAGAAATGTTGCAAAATACGTAAAAATCTTGTTTCATTGACATTAAAAGTTAACTAGATTTTATATATATATATATATATATATATATATATATATATATATATGAAAGAAGAGGAAATTAGGTTCTTTCTCTGTGCTATATATGAATTAATATAAAGTATAAAGAACGTCCTCATTGTGTAATGCTTCTATCTACACTATACGCCCAAAGCCTAGAACCGTCTAGCAACCTTGATTTTCAGCTCTCACTCTGACTAATCGCCTGTACAGAGGGTAATATGCCCTGGAGCAATGGTTTCAGGAGTATTGTACTATAAATGCAGAATGCTGTATAATCCCATCTATTAATGCAGACACAGAGTAGACTAAACAACATGCGGTCGAAAGCGTAATTGCTGTGGCTTGTATGAGAAACAGACAATGCGTATGGTGTGCTTTGCCGTTGAGACTCAACATTGCTGGAAATGCCAAACCCACAAAACCAAACAAACTGGTTATGAAGGGAGCACAGAATGTCAGAACAAACACAGATTAGATTGTTACCTCTGTGCAGAAAGCTAAAGAGGGTATTGTTATCTTTTTTTAGAATTCGTTGGGCTTTGTCAGCGATTGTATGAAAGTGCGTCTCAACGGCTGTTCTGAGAACAGGGTAGTTGCTGACTTTGTAGCGAAGTTTAAACTTCACACGTCATTACGATAGACAGAGAAATCCTCTTGGATCTGCTGAGTCTAGACTTTTAATCAATGCCACGTTTTGTTAAGTGGGAAAATATGTATTTCATTATGATTTTTGTAATATAAACCCAAAGTAAATCTAATATAGAAGTAATGTACTGCATAACTCGCCATGTAATTTAATTTGTATTACAGTAGCAGAGCAAAAACAGCAATGACTCTTGACTTAAGAGTCAGTGTGATCATTCAGGATAGAGCTTCTGTAGTATAGATGCTCTCAAGGCGGAAAGAGTTCCATTTCGAATGGCTCATCATAGGGGCGTGCCATATCATATCATAAACAATAATATCGCCAACGTTTTTGAATATGGTGAACGATATAATACCCTGGATCTACTAGAGACAGATTTTATCTCCAGTATCATTCACTTTACTTCAGTTCTGGATATATGGAGATATTTGGAGTGCATTATTTAGTATCATGACATTCTGGATCATTGATTTCTGTTGCAATCTGATAAAAATTCTTGTATTTTTTAATATCTCAGTTAGGGGTGTGCCATATCATATCATATGCAATAATAAAATTTGATTTTCGTTTAGTTGCAGTAGTGTATTCTTGAAATATTTTTAAATACAATGTTTTTTCATATCGCCAAGAGTTTCGTTTTCACAAAAATACCAAGAAATATCGTGATATTACTGTAGGGCCATATCGCCCACCCCTAGCTCATCACAAGCCCCTGGTAACCGAACGTCATACAAAGTTAAAGCATCAATGGGACTGTTGATTTAATTGTTAGAAAAGGATGACATGTAGACCAGGCAGTGTACAGTGTGTAGTGATATGAACATGCACAGAGTGATAAGTGCATCAGACGGCGGGCAGGCTGGCCAGATAAGGCCGAGGCGGCTGGTTATTTAGTGAGAGCGGGTCGTAGGTGTACTCATAGAGGCATGGTTACCATCTCGAGCTCTGCTGTCAAAGCCCATAAAAGGCTGCCTCACACAGGAGCCAGATTGTTGATATGTCAGAGCAGCCACTCCTCTGTATATGCACATCCTCAGCTGGAGGGGCTTGTAAGACCACCCTCCCCACACATACACACACACAGCTTATATTTAACATGCCAGAGCTCCGGGTAGTGAACTTTAACGCGTCCACACACTGTACACAAGGTTTGAGGTGCCTCTCAGTTGGTAGCTGTACATAGCAGTTCCCATTTAAACACACCAGGTTCGTTAATGTCACGTCCTTATTGACTAGTAATGAAGTCGAGTCAGGTTTATTTGTGTGGCAAAGAAAAAAACTCCCTCAAAACTGGAGGAAGAAACCTTGGGAGGAACCAAGAGTCTAAAGGGGAGCCCCGTCCTCCACAGTGTTTACAGCTTATTAAGATAAACTCAAAATAAAAACTAAGAGATTCTCAGTTTAAACTCTGGATGGTACAATCTTTAGAAACTGCACTGGTAGAGGCAGTCACTGACTGAGGCAGTCTGACTGCGATGCAGTCGAGGGTGTAGCAGATGGTAAGAATGAATAGGAGAGCTGGTTGGTCCAGGTATAGAGGAGGCCCTGATGGTCAGTCTTCCAAAATAGCAAATTATGATTTTTTGGCCAATATTTGGTGTCATTTTCTGGCTATTGTTGTGATTTAAATGTGTATTTTTTTGGTGTTTTTAAAATCTGAGGCTTAAATGTTGTGTGGAGTGCACTAGTATGTCAGTGTATGAGCTTCACTGAAAACTTGTGGTGTCATAGTAGAAGATATAATTAAAATTTCAACAGTTTTTTGAAAATTGCAGCATTTCACATTACAGTTTTAATACAAATGCAATTAATTATTCAGCTCTGACTAGATCCAGATTACACAACTCTACAAACAGCTAACAGACTAAGAGGCAACTCCTGGTGAATATCTAGTGAATGTTAAGTTTCAGATGATTCACTTAACAGTGCTGGCCTCAGTAGTATTAAACAGTGTGTGGGAATGAACTGGACCACCGCTAACATAACATTTATATACTTTATATAACCTCACATCCATCCATCCATCCATTATCTGCTGCTTTATCCCGCTAGTCGGGGTCACAGGGGGCTGGAACCAGTTCTAGTGGGGTACACTATGGACCGGTCACCAGTCCATCGCATGGCCAACACACACCCACACCTACGGTCAGTTTAGAGTGAGGATCCTAACATGTATGTGTTTGGACTGTGGGAGGAAACCGGAGAACCCGGAGGAACCCACTCAAACACAGAGAGACCATACACACTCCACACAGAACCACCCAGACCGGGAATCCAACCCAGATCATCTTACTGTGAGGAGACAGTGCTGACCACTACACCACCATACTGACCACTACACCATCATACTAACCACTACACCACCATACTAACCACTACACCACCATACTAACAACTACACCACCGTACTAACAACTACACCACCATACTAGCCACTACACCACCATACTAACCACTACACCATCATACTAACCACTACACCACCATACTAACCACTACACCACCATACTGACCACTACACCACCTTACTAACCACTACACCACCATACTAACCACTACACCACCATACTGACCACTACACCACCTTACTAACCACTACACCACCATACTGACCACTACACCACCATACTAACCACTACACCACCATACTAACCACTACACCACCATACTAACCACTACACCACCATACTGACCACTACACCACCTTACTAACCACTACACCACCATACTAACCACTACACCACCATACTAACAACTACACCACCATACTGACCACTACACCACCATACTAACCACTACACCACCGTACTAACCACTACACCACCATACTAACCACTACACCACCATACTAACCACTACACCACCGTACTGACCACTACACCACCATACTAACCACTACACCACCATACTGACCACTACAACACCATACTAACCACTTCACCACCATACTGACCACTACACCACCGTACTAACCACTACACCACCACACTAACCACTACACCACCACACTGACCACTACACCACCGTACTAACCACTACACCACCACACTAACCACTACACCACCATACTGACCACTACACCACCATACTGACCACTACACCACCATACTGACCACTACACCACCATACTGACCACTACACCACCACACTAACCACTACACCACCACACTAACCACTACACCACCATACTAACAACTACACCACCATACTGACCACTACACCACCATACTAACCACTACACCACCGTACTAACCACTACACCACCATACTAACCACTACACCACCATACTAACAACTACACCACCATACTGACCACTACACCACCATACTAACCACTACACCACCATACTAACCACTACACCACCATACTGACCACTACAACACCATACTAACCACTTCACCACCATACTGACCACTACACCACCGTACTAACCACTACACCACCACACTAACCACTACACCACCACACTGACCACTACACCACCGTACTAACCACTACACCACCACACTGACCACTACACCACCATACTAACTACTACACCACCATACTAACCACTATACCACCATACTAACCACTACACCACCGTACTAACCACTACACCACCGTACTAACCACTACACCACCCTACTAACCACTACACCACCGTACTAACCACTACACCACCGTACTAACCACTACACCACCATACCGACCACTACACCACCATACTAACCACTACACCACCATACTAACCACTACACCACTGTACTAACCACTACACCACCATACTAACCACTACACCACCGTACTAACCACTACACCACCGTACTAACCACTACACCACCGTACTAACCACTACACCACCATACTAACCACTACACCACGGTACTGACCACTACACCACCATACTAACCACTACATTACTACACCACTGTGCCGCCCTTAGTTTCAGTTTCTATTTCCCAACACGTTAGCTGCCACTTTAGCCTCTCTAATGCTATTCTAGTCCTACTACACAACCACGCGCTCGGCTCTGTCTCCTCGTTCTTCACCATCACTGGAACATTTTATTTGACTAGTTTTAACCAACATTAACACACGGAAGTGATAAGAGGAGGTGGTGGTGTACAGAGAAGGTGCGGTGGTCTAAAAGTATGGTCCCTGTAGCAACACTGGGACGAGAAAGCTTTGCAGACTTTGCGATCTCTGCAGATGCTCTGCAGCCTTTTCTACCACGTCAGTCTATATTAGCTGGATTCAGAGCTTCTGCTAAAACCCCACCGAGTTTAGAGTCTCAGTCATCGCCAGGACTGCACCTACAGGATGAGCAATTATCTCTGAGCGCGTTGCCTGACAGAAGACATCATCATCGCACACTGCGGGGCTACAGACTGGGAACACCTGGCCAGCTGCTTTTACTCTTCTCAGAAACGTCCTTTATTCTGCCACTCTGATTAACTGTGCGCGTACCCGAGAGGATCGCAGGCAGGAAGAGAAGAGAGGAGCAAATGACTAATCCAGCCTCGCCTCCTGAAATTTTCACATCGTGGTTGTAAATTACCGTTAAAAACCAGAGCTCGCCGATAACCTGCAGATATCAGGACCTCAGATTTACGAGATCGGTTGCTTGAAAGCGCATCAGTGAGGAAATGTTACTGTCCAGGTATACGGGGATGTTGGTTATATATGACGCTGGTAGAGTTTTACAGACAGGTCTCGATTAGATTTGCAGTTGGGAACTAGAAGGCTGCTGTATCGGTAGTTACGTTGTTGGTGGATTATTCCGAATGTGATATACCTCGCAGTTGGACCAGGTCGTAACTGAAATTGAGAGTGGGTTCTCTCCCCTGACCTCTGCCAGACCAAATACCGGACACTGTTCAAACCAGAAAACTACAAGTTTATTATCTATATATATATTATGTATATATGTATATATATATATAGTAGCAGCTACTGAACACTCATGAACAGTATTCACACACAGACACCCTAGTGAGTGTGTAAGTAGGCTGTCTAGGTAGTGAGTGTGTAAGTAGGCTGTCTAGGTAGTGAGTGTGTAAGTAGGCTGTCTAGGTAGTGAGTGTGTAAGTAGGATGTCTAGGTAGTGAGTGTGTAAGTAGACTGTCTAGGTAGTGAGTGTCTGAGTAGGCTGTCTAGGTAGTGAGTGTCTAAGTAGGCTGTCTAGGTAGTGAGTGTGTAAGTAGGCTGTCTAGGTAGTGAGTGTATAAGTATCAGTGTTCTCTCCTCATAAAACAGATTACTGAGACGCTCTAGTTAGAGAGAGACTGCGTCACGGCTTGTTCCCGCCCACTGCCACGCCACCAGTGGTTTAGCTGGTTGCTAAGATACCGTCCGGCATCTAAAACAATAGCCCGAGGCTTAAAACTCCGTGTTTCACACAGAAACACAACAGTGTGGTGCTCTGTCAGCTCTGCACAGTGGAGATGATCACAACAGTTCAACTGCTACACACGAGACCTTGAAGATCAAACATCCCGTAGAGCTTCATCAACACAGCAGCAGGACAGCACCTGTTCACATGTTTATCTTATCTTATAGATTATTTATAGATTATTAACACGTGTATCATGTTTCTTTCAGTAGAGTCACTTGTAAAGTCTCATTGATAACCGTTTCTTAATTGTCCAGTGTAGAACCTAAGACTGTTCTAGATACCACGGGGGCTTTAAAACACACGTAGCTGCTGCTACGTCTACACTCTGTGCTGTTTGAGCTTCAACCAAACATGAAACGGCTGGAACTCTAGTTCAGCCACTTGATTGGTTTGGGGGCGGCGCTATTCTCATTCTCATTGGCTGTACGTGTTGTCTCTCAAAACATGGACAGAACTTAATTCTATCAAGTTTCTATCGACTACGTCTTATAGTTCTACTGATAACGATAACGATAATTATTTCACAATAATTATCGTTATCATTTTATCGCCCAGCTGTACTCTGGTCTGGTATTCTCAGGTATTTTGAATGGAAGATAAATGTAATGTACTCCGTGAGCCTCCTGGCTTGTGACGACTGGTGCTGGTTGTTTGCTGACGTTGGTGCTCCGGCAGTGGAAGCGCTAACAGAACGGCTTCTGTCTAAAATGCGTCGTCACGCATGCCAGCGAAGCACGTTGTCACGTTTTGTGCGATCGCATGTCGTGATCTCCTGTTCCAGCCCGGCTAGCGTCCGATCTTGAGATCTGAACTCTGCTGCTCGTTGTTGAGACTCGCGCTCTGCTGTGTTCGCCGCTGTGGTGGGACGTCCAGTGTTTATTTGACTGCGAGCTCGTTAAGTACTAATTAATCAGTCAGGCAGATCAGAAGGGCGTCTGTTACGACTTTGTTCGGAGCTTTTTCTCCTCCTCGTCTCCTCAGACAGTCCTATTGAGCACCGAGCCCTGTTTGCACAGCTTCTTCAAAAGCAGCTGCAGCTGCTCGTGCATGAAGCAGCCATCCGTCAAAACTGGCTTTTCCAGAGCTCGCCCGTACTGAGAACCCCCCCACACTCCCCCACCGCCCCCACCTCTTCCCAAATCCTGAGCTTTTGCCAAGGCCTGCGTCACGCAACACTTTGTTTGACCTCTCTCCGTAGTGTTTGCTCACACTTGTGGCCTGCTGACTTATCTGGCAGCGTTTCGTTGGCCTGGCTCCAGCTGGCTGCCGCTGCTGTAGCGGGCAGGCGATCTGCTGCAGATGCCTGATGGCAGGGAGCGAGGCTTTTTCACGGCAGAGGGAAGCAGAGGTTCAGTACGGTCCAGATAGAGGTGTTTAATTAGAGTTCAGTACGGTCCAGATAGAGGTGTTTAATTAGAGTTCAGTACGGTCCAGATAGAGGTATTTAATTAGAGTTCAGTACGGTCCAGATAGAGGTGTTTAATTAGAGTTCAGTACGGTCCAGATAGAGGTGTTTAATTAGAGTTCAGTACGGTCCAGATAGAGGTGTTTAATTAGAGTTCAGTACGGTCCAGATAGAGGTGTTTAATTAGAGTTCAGTACGGTCCAGATAGAGGTTCGTGGTGTGTGTGTGTGTGTGTGTGTGTGTGTGTGTGTATGTGCAAGAGTTGTGTATCTGCAGTCAGGTCTTGTTAGGAAGCCTATAGAAAGTTCATATATGGGAAACAGGACCTGATTAGGAGAACTGGAAAGTTCTAGTTCACTGAAGTACACCGCAACCGTGGCAACCACATATCACATCCACCTTCCACTGGAAAAGCTACTGCTATAACCTTTCCTGCCTCAGTCGACCTTAAAACCAAGTACTCAAGCAGTACCCGAGCAGCTAAACACCAAACCAGACCCCCAATAACAGCCACGCCTGATTCAGCTCCTTCAGCATCAGACACCCGAGCAGCTAAACACCAAACCAGACCCCCAATAACAGACACGTCTGATTCAGCTCCTTCAGCATCAGACACCCGAGCAGCTAAACACCAAACCAGACCCCCAATAACAGCCACGCCTGATTCAGCTCCTTCAGCATCAGACACCCGAGCAGCTAAACACCAAACCAGACCCCCAATAACAGACACGTCTGATTCAGCTCCTTCAGCATCAGACACCCGAGCAGCTAAACACCAAACCAGACCCCCAATAACAGCCACGCCTGATTCAGCTCCTTCAGCATCAGACACCCGAGCAGCTAAACTCACACTGATACACTGATACAGAAGTCGAAACCAGCTTTATTAATAGTGCTAATTGGGAGGAAGCGCAGTGGGCGGAGTCAGAGAGGTTCAGCTGCTTTAAACGAATCACAAGAACATACATTAATAATACATTAATATGAATGAACACTGCTGCTCACTCTGGTTTGAGTGATTGAAGGTAAATGGATGATTTGATCTTTTACCATCTCTGTTTCTCAGGATTTCTCAGTGTCAGAACTAGAGATGGACCGATCAGCAGATTCGGCCAATAGCCAATACCGATCGAGGGCGGGGCTATATACCACGGCAGGGCCACATATAGTTATTAACACAAGCAAGTCATGAAACATGATCTAAACTGATTTATATTGATTTTATGAAACAGCATCATATTTTTAACTAAATTATCAGTAAATAAACAAAGTAAATCAAACAAATATCTCCAATACTGCAATCATTACATTTAGACCCTTAATTTAAAACTAAAAAAGTTAATTAAATAAATTCAGTAAGAACTGCAGTCATTAAACTCAGACTCTGTTATTTTAAACTAAATCTGTAATCATTAAATGTAGAATATTGAATTGTTGCTGCTGTTCTGTTCGTACCGGTCAGATCTGGTCTGTACGGGTTTCTGGGTTGTTTGTTTTGTGTTAGCTGTGTGTTCTAGCTCTGCTGTTTACTGATACTCACTGTATTCAGCCGTGTGGTGTCTCTGAAGTACCGTATCAGATTAGTAGCGTTAAATGTTTTGGTTCCCCAACGAGACACTGATTTTACTAATTTTTACTAATTTTAAAATCGTCCTGGATGAGTCTGAGTCACATACGGTAAACACTGCCAGACGGACAATGTTTTCTATTAGCGTATACCGTAAACGCTATAAACTGTTCTCGCGAGGCCGCTGCTTTAGTCCGTTTGTTGAAATAGAAACAGTATGTTTTTCCACCTAGTGGTTCAGATAGGAACTGCAGGGAGCTGGTCAGAGAGGGTTTCAACGAAACACTAGCTGGAAATACAGAAATTAAGCTTATTTGTTTAACGCCATCGATCGGCTCTCGGGATCGGCTAAATTGGAGAAATATCGGCCAATCGCTGATCACATATTTTGATTAAAAATCTACCGATACATAGCCGATTGATCCTTCCATCTCTAGTCGGAACTTAAGAAAAAAAAAAAGAAAGCTACGTTTCAAGCAGTGGATGTTTGGTTTGTAATGATCTGGAACAAAGAGGCAAACCTCTGTCCACCATCAGTCTGAACACTTCTCACCTTTATCTCTCTCCTTTCTCCTCTCTGCTCACTCTCCGTTTCTTTTTTTTCTCCTCGTCCTGGCTGTGAAAGGCTACTTAGCACGCAGGGGAGGGGTCCGGCTGACAGATTGAGGGGGCCGCACTGGGGTCAGAGGGGTTAAATTGAACAAATCTGCCCATTGACGTCCTGTCTCCTCCACCTTCCACTAATATCATTATTGCTGGGTGTCAGGGGGCCAGCGGGCATGTCGCCAAGACTGACAACACGGAGGCCTGAGTGGCCACTTACCCAGAGAGGACCTCCCACCATGACAGGCTCCTTTTGTCCCAGGATGTGTCAGCAGAGGTAGTAAAGGAAAAACATTGAGTCCTCCCTGTTCATCTGGGTAAACATCCACCAGAGCTGGAGCCGCAGAGGGCCGAGCCCCAGCAGTAGACCGCTGCTTCGCCTGTACGCAGATCTAGGGGGTTGATTTAGACGAGTCGGGTCACAAGTCGGGCTACTCTTGTGATGAAATCTCGTTATTATGAAGGTGGAGAACGAAGGTGCTTCTTCAGGAACAGATCTTTAGCAGCATGTGCTTCTACTTAGTGGAAATCAGTAATACTAAGAAATACTACTGCTTCTATTCTCCACTTGAGGTTGAGGCCTTAAACGGGGGAAACCAGTTTACGGGAGTTGATTTCTAACAGTGTTTAGTTGAGATGGAAAGATTGATCGGCTATGTATCGGTATCAGACGATTTTTATCAAAATATGTGATCAGCTGATATTTCTCCAATTTAGCCGATTCTGAGAGCCGATCAATGGCGGTAAACAAATGAGCCTAATTTCTGTATTTCCAGCTCGAGTTTCATCCAGGAATAGGAGCCCTCCAGCCAGCTCCCTGCAATCCCTATCTGAACCACTTGAACCACCATTTTAAATTAAGGGTCTACATTTAATGATTACAGTATTGGAGATATTTGTTTAATTTACTTTGTTTATTTACTGTTAATTTAGTTAAAAATATGATGCTGTTTCATACGAGCTCGTTAAAAATGGTAATAAACCAGTTTAGACCATGTTTCATGACTTGCTTGCGCTAATAGCCCCGCCCTCGATCGGTATCGGCTATTGGCTGATCGTGCTGAAAGGTGATCGGCGATCGGAATCAGCCTCAAAAACACTGATCGGTCCATCTTTAATATTGAGGAATGAAGGTACTTCTAAATTGGGCAAGCCTCCAGTGAACCATTGGTTTTACTGGGTACAGTGAGTGGACACTATCTGGTTTACAGCACTGACGCCATATTCTTGACTTGAGCCCTTTGGGTGAGACAGTCTCGGGTCCCTCTGTTAGCGCAAAGCTAAACAACGAATGGTTGTCTGTTCTCGAACCTCAACTGCTCTCGCCGACACATTCTTTTCACAACAAATGAGCCAATAACTGAGCTTCTTTCACGGCAGTGGAGCATCAAAGAGCAGGGCCTAATTATCTGGAACTCTGTGGCTTTGAGTGCTTTTTGGGCTCGAGGAGTGGCCCGCCATTCCATTCCAGCCATTTATTGTGTTCTAATAAGGAGCAGTGAAAGCATGTCCAAACATGCAAGGCTTGAAGTCAAAGCAGGCGGTTGCGTCGTGTCTTCAAGACTGAATGGTGATGGGATGCGTCTGGAGCTTTGTAACCACCGTGCCGGAGCTGGGCAGCTCTTCGCGAACATGCCAGTCACGTTCGAAATTGGTAGACCTGCCAACGTTTACATGAAATAAAAACCCCATACGTTCAGTTCCGCAGTAAAAAGCCAGACTAGCGTACGGACGCTACTGGTTTAGCAAGCCGGACGATGAAAAGGCTGCCATTGTGTCATTTGATTGAGTAACAATAACAAAGGATGGAGTTTCTTTGAGCTTCATTTAAATCAGGTGGACCATAAATGTGATGGACGTGCACTGAAAGCTCACGGTGGGTTTTGTTGATGTGAAGTAAAGGCCGCGGCGAGGCAGCTCACTCCTCCTTGCCTTGGCGTACGCACAAATACACAAATGCACCACCTCTAGACGAGACACCTTCATTATCATTGCTGGAGCGAACCTTCATTGAGGAGCAGTCAAGCATGTGGAATGGGTTTAGAGCATTTGACTTGTCTGTCTCAGTGTCTGGGTGTGGCTTTGTGTGTGTGTGTGTGTGTGTGTGTTTGGGGGGTGCCTGGAGGGGGTTGGTGGAGGTGAAACTGACCAAATCGCTAGTCTGGATTGCAGCTTTGCAGCTTTATAGCAGTGCAGTTACCCATCGTCTCGTCCTGCTCGCTCCTTTTGTCTCCACCGCTTGGCAGACAGGAGGTCTTCCTGTTAGAAGCTTCTGCTCTTTTGTAGTTTGGTTTCAGTTATACAGTAAACACTGTTTAGAGTTTATATAGTTTTGATTCTGAGAAGCTCAACAGTTGAACCAGAGGTGGAGAATCTGTGGACCTTGTATATATTGTCTTCTAGATCATAATACATATTGGATATGGATGATACAGCAGATACCATATTGTTTATATTTTCAGTTGGAACAGAGAAAAGCTTCAAAAACTGCAAACACAGTGGTCTTTGTTGAGTTTCTGGCTCATAATGTGAACTAAATTAATTAAAATGGAACAAATTTGACTCTCTTTATAAGGAAGCATGCGATTGGTCAGTGTTCTACCAGTACTGACCATATGCACCACATGTTTAAGCCAATGTTATGTATTGGAAATGACAAACAGACTTCATTATTTTAATATTTATATATTTATGTATATCATATCCATCCATGAGGGGTCTGGAGCTAATCTCAGTTGGCTTCAGCCAAAGGTCGCCAGTTCATTACATGGCCAGCACACATTCACACACACACTCACACCTATGTTCAGTTTAGAGTGAGGATCCTAACATGCATGTGTTTGGACTGTGGGAGGAAACCGGAGTACCCGGAGGAACCCACTCAAACACAGAGAGAACATACACACTCCACACAGAACCACCCGGACCGGGAATCCAACCCAGATCATCTTACTGTGAGGAGACAGTGCTGACCACTACACCACCGTACTGACCACTACACCACCATACTGACCACTACACCACCATACTAACCACTACACCACCGTACTGACCACTACACCACCGTACTGACCACTACACCACCATACTGACCACCGTACTAACCACTACACCACTGTACTAACCACTACATCACCGTACTGACCACTACACCACCGTACTGACCACTATTCCACCATACTAACCACTACACCACCATACTAACCACTGCACCACCATACTAACCACTACACCACCATACTAACCACTACACCACTGTGCTGACCACTACACCACCATACTAACCACTACACCACCATACTAACCACTACACCACCGTACTGACCACTACACCACCATACTAACCACTACACCACCATACTAACCACTACACCACCATACTGACCACTACACCACCGTACTAACCACTACACCACCATACTAACCACTACACCACCATACTAACCACTACACCACTGTACTAACCACTACACCACCATACTAACCACTACACCACCGTACTAACCACTACACCACCGTACTAACCACTACACCACCGTACTGACCACTTCACCACCGTACTGACCACTTCACCACCGTACTGACCACTACACCACCGTACTGACCACTACACCACCGTACTGACCACTACACCACCGTACTAACCACTACACCACCATATTAACCACTACACCACCGTACTGACCACTATTCCACCATACTAACCACTACACCACCATACTAACCACTACACCACCATACTAACCACTACACCACCGTGCTGACCACTACACCACCATACTAACCACTACACCACCATACTGACCACTACACCACCATACTGACCACTACACCACCATACTGACCACTACACCATATATATATATTTATTTATTCATTTGTCTTCTAGATTGTTGAATATGCTTTTGGTTTTTGGACAGGCAGTTGTTTTATATCTGTCGTAGCAGCCCAATCTGAAACTGCAGTACATGATGCTAATAGAGAACCACAGTGAACAGTTGAAGAATGAACAGTGAAACTATGTGAATCTTCTGTAATTTGCCTTTAGGCACTGAAAATATGCTGAAGTTTCACAAACAGGAATTTTGAAACTGGTACTAAAAACACTCATTGTGTTCCTCGTTCAGTCTGCTGTTTGGGGAACATTAATGAAGCTAGCTTAAAACTAAAATGGGTTTTCTTCTTACATACATAACAAACACTGGCACTCAATTCCACAAACTGTATTGACTAATACGTAAAATAGGATGCCTAGTTGAATAATTACAGTATAATTACGTTAATAATTAATAATTAATTTTTTTTGACTTTTGGATTAAGTATGTTTAGTTAATTTTAGTTTTAGTTTTTTAAACTAAATATATTATTGAACAGATTTGCCATTTCACATATTTCCTTTTAACCTTGTGTTGATTTGGTTCCCCTCCGTAGAGTTTTCCTTCAGGATTCAACAGTTAAAAGTAATACAGATTAGAGGTGGGTGATGAATACAGTATTCTTCAGTATAGTGAAGTATACTTGAAGAAAGTTCTCAGGACGCAGAATGTCACCGTGCTTCTATTTTCAGTTGGAACAGAGAAAGAAGCAGTAGTGGTTTGTTGTATCTGGCGCATGTCGTGTTGGACTAAATGCAGTTAAATGGGACTTTACTGTCTTTGTAATGAAGCAAGTACTGACCATATACACCGTACGTTCCAGTCAGTAATACAATTCAAAGACAATAATCAGAAACAACAAACAGTTGGAGCACACTGAAAGGCAATCACGGATGCTATAGCGATGTTTATTGTAAAGACATGGCGCCCTTATATACAGGGGAAAGTCAGACAGGTGAAGAAATATATACAGGTGAAGAAATATATATATATATATATATATAAATATATATATATATATATATATATGGTCAGTAAGGTCAATAATTATGGTCATGATTTGAGGTGGTTTCGTGAGAATTACCCACGTACCCTGTTTACTTTGGATTAATTGGGGCAAGTAGCTTCATGCGCTCTAGACACAGAGTTGGTATGTTCACTTCAGTGCAAATGAATAATACAATTGTCAGCTTTTCACTATAAACACTTTCTCAAACAGCTTCACAGGAATCTGATCCCAGGTCTGTATGGAGGGGAAGATAATAAATGAGAACTCGTCCACCTGTGGGTGCCTTTGGGTAGTGAAGATCTAGACAAACAAGACAAGCATGAACGTGATTTCAAAGAAATCTCAATGATTTGTGAAGATTTCTGAGATTAAATGCTAACCAGTATCAATCAGACAGTCAGATTACAGTTATGGTTGAAGTGAAGAGAGGCAGAGACCAAGCAACCCACTTTACATTATTATTATTATTATTATTATTATTATTATTATTATTATTATTATTACTGTGACCTAAATAACAATAATTATATACTATATATATATAATTGCAGGTAAGATTGTTGCACGGGCAGAACAGGGAGGCTGTAAGTGCTTAAGAGTTTGAACTACTTATTATTATTATTGTTATTATCAGTGAAGAGGTATCTCTTCCCTTCTTTCCTAAACTGGAAAATGATCAGATGTAGGACGCTGAGGTGGACAGCTCTGAGGAATTTATCAGCAGCTGCCCACCATATCGAGGGCTAGCGTGGCCAGCGCAGTCCCAGGCCGTGAGTAAATTACTGCTGCTCACATTCCGGTGCTGACAGAAACCTATCGACTGGTTTCCATCTCCTGCACAGCAGCAGAAGACATTATCTCCGCTCTTGATAAGGCAGTTGTACGTCCCGCTACTCCAGAATAAACACGCATGGTAAACAGTTTAACTGCCTGCAGTACAACACAACCAGGCCGCCGTTCCCAGATCCTTCACCATCACTCCTTTATTCACGAGAGCGTAGTAGTGAATTAGTGTGTCGGGTCTTAGACGCAAGGGTGGCTGGTTTAACGTTGAAGTCTTTAAAGGCTAGGCACCACTTATGGGCCCCCCTGGTGATTTCACATTGTTTTAGATACTGAAAATATATAAACATGACTTAAACTGAAATTTGCTGCTTAATTTGCTTTAAAATAGACTATTTTAATTAAACTGATGGAAACTCCTGAACACTACCGTGTGACATCACTGGTGAACAACAGTAAACTAGGACTGAGAATGTTTCAGAGCTGCTTCTTCAGATTCTGATGATATTTCTGAATTTGAATGTGAAAGAGCTGTAATGTAGAAATAGACCACCATATCACTTAGCCCTGATACTTTTAGACCACCATATCACTTAGCCCTGATACTTTTAGACCACCATATCACTTAGCCCTGATACTTTTAGACCACCATATCACTTAGTCCTGATACTTTTAGTCCACCATATCACTTAGTCCTGAGACTTTTAGACCACCATATCACTTAGTCCTGAAACTTTTAGACCACCATATCACTTAGTCCTGAAACTTTTAGACCACCATATCACTTAGTCCTGAGACTTTTAGACCACCATATCACTTAGTCCTGATACTTTTAGACCACCATATCACTTAGTCCTGATACTTTTAGACCACCATATCACTTGGTCCTAATACTTTTAGACCACCATATCACTTAGTCCTGATACTTTTAGACCACCATATCACTCAGTCCTGATACTTTTAGACCACCATATCACTCAGTCCTGATACTTTTAGACCACCATATCACTTAGTCCTGATACTTTTAGACCACCATATCACTTGGTCCTAATACTTTTAGACCACCATATCACTTAGTCCTGATACTTTTAGACCACCATATCACTTAGTCCTGATACTTTTAGACCACCATATCACTTGGTCCTAATACTTTTAGACCACCATATCACTTAGTCCTGATACTTTTAGACCACCATATCACTCAGTCCTGATACTTTTAGACCACCATATCACTCAGTCCTGATACTTTTAGACCACCATATCACTTAGTCCTGATACTTTTAGACCACAATATCACTCAGTCCTGATACTTTTAGACCACCATATCACTTAGTCCTGAGACTTTTAGACCACCATATCACTTAGTCCTGAGACTTTTAGACCACCATATCACTTAGTCCTGAGACTTTTAGACCACCATATCACTTAGTCCTGAGACTTTTAGACCACCATATCACTTAGTCCTGATACTTTTAGACCACCATATCACTCAGTCCTGATACTTTTAGACCACCATATCACTTAGTCCTGAGACTTTTAGACCACCATATCACTCAGTCCTGATACTTTTAGACCACCATATCACTCAGTCCTGATACTTTTAGACCACCATATCACTTAGTCCTGAGACTTTTAGACCACCATATCACTTAGTCCTGAGACTTTTAGACCACCACATCACTTAGTCCTGATACTTTTAGACCACCATATCACTTAGTCCTGAGACTTTTAGACCACCATATCACTTAGTCCTGAGACTTTTAGACCACCATATCACTTAGTCCTGATCCTTTTAGACCACCATATCACTCAGTCCTGAGACTTTTAGACCACCATATCACTTAGTCCTGATACTTTTAGACCACCATATCACTCAGTCCTGAGACTTTTAGACCACCATATCACTTAGTCCTGATACTTTTAGACCACCATATCACTTAGTCCTGAGACTTTTAGACCACCATATCACTTAGTCCTGAGACTTTTAGACCACCATATCACTCAGTCCTGATACTTTTAGACCACCATATCACTCAGTCCTGATACTTTTAGACCACCATATCACTCAGTCCTGATACTTTTAGACCACCATATCACAAACCACACCCACAACAGCAGCTCATCCTGAGAGTTAACAGTATCTAGCTAAATAACCAACATTATTCATGACAACAGTCGCCTAGCAACCAGCCTAGCAACCAGCTACACTCAGATATAGAGGTACAGTTATTGTAGTAAATATGATTAAAGTGGAATTCGCTCTCATACGACTCTATAATCTTCATAACTCAACCACGTTAGCTTAGCATAGCACCTACTGAAACTGAACCTAGTCTACAGCTGCAGCAGTACGTACTGGGTTCAGTCTAATACTTACTGACTCAGTAGGAGAATTTAGACGCAGCTGAAGTGTCTGATTCCTTTAACATACGTGTTATTACACATATATACAAAATTCAGCTAAACAACAGAAGCGTAAACAAAGTTTCTGCTACAGCACTGACACCATCTGTAGCTACAGCTTTGAAATAATGAAAAAATTCATAAGAATTTAAAAAAATAATGAGTTCACTCACATGAGTGACCAGCTGTACTCTGTAGACTGGATGTCAAGGTACACACTGTTTCCTATATACTGTATTTTATTTATTATTTCTATTTTATGATAATTTTTTAATATATCGTGCAATGGAAAACATGCATCTCCATTTTTGTAGATTTTTGTTTTTCTATATTATCTGAACATGATAGCTGTTGTTTACATTGTGTTACATTGTGTGATGAATGGACCAATAGATGCTCCAAAATAGCTTGGAAAAAATTCTGGTTCCATTGACTTACACTGAAAGTAAAGTAAGTTTTGGGTCTTTTCTGTGAAGTTGAAATTTCAGACAGAAATTTCAGAATTTTGGACAGCGACGATATAATTACATTTTAGCCATTTTCCATTTTAGTGTGATTAGTAATTACAGGGGTGCTTTGTTGACGCTCACTGCAGTGTAATAAATTACTATAATCAACGTTTGACTAGCAATGCCAGCTTTTAGTTGCCAAGACACATAACGTTCCAAGAATATTTCATTAACAGCACCAAAGAATGTACATAAATACAGAATTATTCAACTCAAAGTTTGTTGTTTTCAATTAAAATCTTTTTATAGAACCTAACCTGTAGAGTTGGATTAAAAATGAACGCACGGTCAGGCGGGGATTTGAGTACGTTCTGCGTTCACTGCAGAGCTGACGCCTTATAAGGCATCGCCCGGCTCAAGTCAAGGACGTAGACTGATATAAACATATTTGGCTAAATGGAAACACCATGTGCTACATATCCAGCGTCATGGGACACTGGCATTGTTTAAAAAGCATTGTGTGATGCGTTGCGTGCCACGGCGCTGTTGCTTTGGCTTGGCAGAGAGATCAGATAGCACTGATTATCAAAATAAATAAAATAGGTAGGCTGAGTGTTTCAGGGTGGACTAGACACGAATGTGGTTTAACATGCTCGGCTGCAGGATGAGAACTGGTCTGACGTGGACATGAATACCAGCTGTCAGCTTTAATCGCTTGTAGTTTCCTTAATATTAACTTTCCTTTTACACAGTAACATATATATATATATATATATATATATATATATATATATATATATATATATATATATATATATATATATATATATATATATATAGTATTAATAGAGTAAGTAGTGCTTTTACATACGTCAGTGTGTTTATTTAACTCTTTCCAAGCTTCTCCTAAACAACCCAGTATTATTATCAGTTCTCATCTAATACCTGCTTTGACTGCTCAGTACTTCATTAAGCTAAATCAAGATTTGCTGCTGAAGGAACTGAACACATTCATACAATGTCTGGGGCGTCCAGGAGAAATCTGGAACCTAACTTTGTTCTTCAAACTGGATCAAGATCTGATCTACTTCTCTCACAATAACATATTCATGTTACTTTGTATTGTATGTCTGATTATTTACATCTGTTCTAATCAGATCTGGTGGTGAAAATACACTTATTAATCAGATAAACACTTTTAGAGTTGCGTATATATAAATATTTTGTTTACTCGTCTGCAGAGCTAGGATCATGGGTCATTTCAAACCTTGCGTGCTGGGAATTTGCCTAAAGAGCCACCACAGACGGAGTCCCTGTCCTAAAACAGTGAAGATAGAACTGTTGGTGAAGTCTGTGCTGCGTCCAGTATCATACTAAGCTTTCTTCCTCTCTTCCTATCGTCTGTTTTTCTTTATGAAAGTAAATCCAGACTGTTGCTTGAAAGTGTGGCGTACAGTTTGTCCCAGATAAACTTTAAGGATGTTTCTTATTGAGAAATAACGTAATTCATGTTAGAAAACATTAGGGGTGTAAGAAAATATCAAAATATTGAATATCGGGATATTATGTTTAGTGATACTGTATCAATCCATTTTCAGCTCCACTCCAACATTAACAAGCAGCACAAGGGCGCAATGCTATTGTTAACATTGACCCGTTCATATCAGGGGGTGTTTTAATAGTAGGATTTGAAAAATCACAGTATATCACTTTACTTGCAGTATCGCAATATATCATAATATATTTATCGTGACCGCTATATCACAGTACACATTGTATCGCCAGGTTTTTGCCAATACACAGCCCTAGAAAACATAATATTTCCTATTCGTTAATGCTAATTGACACCAGGTGTAATTCATACATAGTTTACTGCTCATGACGGCCGAGCAGAAAGACAGCTATGATGATGATGATCATTAGTCATTCCTTTGGGCCTCTGCTGACATCACAGATTGAATTTGTTGTTGACGAATGCTCATCATACGTAGATCTTTCCAGAAGATAGCAGTGGATTGTTTCTGATGGGTCTTATTAACTCGTTAAGGCCAGCAGGAAAAAACTAAACCGATAATTTTTCCTTTAATAACATAACTCAGTGTCTTTAGAGCAGTAATTAGAACAGAAAGAACATGGTAGATTTTTAAATTTCGAGTCACAGGCTGCCTTTTTGCTCTAGTAGACATATAAATTTGAAAATACTTCATACTTTAGTCATATTTTTTGTTAATCTAATTCAATAATCTGAGCGTTCACGCTGATTCGAGGTATGAGTTTTCACATAGCAACCAAAACAGCCCTGTGCTTCTTTTACACAGTGATAGGAAACATGGCAGCACCCAGATAGCTCCAGTTCCACATGTTCAACCAGACAAACGCTAATGTGTTCGATTGTTGGAAGACTCCAGAGCAGAGGTCACTAATATGGGTGTGTTTAAAAATTCGATTTTTGAATAATCTGATATCGATTCGTATAAACCCGAGATCGACCTTTAAAATTAGCGTCAGAACTGCAGTCATTAAACTCAGACTCTGTTATTTTAAACTAAATCTGTAATCATTAAATGTAGAATATTGCATTTCTGCTGCTGTTCTGTTCGTACCGGTCAGATCTGGTCTGTAGGTGTTCTGGGTTGTTTGTTTTGTGTTAGCTGTGTGTGTTCTAGCTCTGCTGTTTACTGATACTCACTGTGTTCAGTGTGTGGTGTCTCTGAAGTGCTGTATCAGATTAGTGTGTTAAATGTCTTTGTTCCCCAACGAGAGACGCTGATTTTACTAATTTTAAAATCGTCCTGGATGAGTCTGAGTCACATACGGTAAACACTGCCAGACGGATGATGTTTTCTATCAGCACATGCGGTGAACGGCGTAAACTGTTCTCGTGAGGCCGCTGCTTTAGTCAGTCTGTGGAAAATAAAAGGGTGTGTATTTCCACCTAGTGGTTCAGATAGGAATTGCAGGGAGCTGGCTGGAGGTCTCCTCTTCTGGGATGAAGCGCTAGCTGGAAATACAGAAATTAGACTCATTTGTTTTAACACCATCGGTCGGCTCTTGGGATCGGCTAAACTGGAGGAATATCAGCCAATCACATATTTTGATTAAAAATCAGCCGATACTGATACACAGCCGATTGAGTGTTCTATGTACGTTTACCACATTAGTTCTCTGAAAATCTCTTTTCATATTCAAACAAAACATATTATTGTAACTGAAATATCTCTAAACGAACCCATATTTAATTGAATCGAATCAGAAATCAAATTGAATTGGGACCTTGTGAATCAGGATCGATACCCAGCCCTAGTCACTAAAAGGTGGGCCGCGGTTGTCCAATGACCTAAAGCGATTAAACTACTGAGAAGGATTTAATTCTGACTGTGTTTATTTTAAGCGGTGCAACTTTTCTAGTCTTTATGGTATACGGGCTCAGCAGTGTAGTAACCTCACAGACCAATCACGTGCGCTGTAAGATCACCAAAGCCTCCTCAGCCAATCAGGTCTGTGCAGATTCAGGAGTGTGGTGAGCACACAGGCCAGGTACGAAGTGAGAAGCAGCAGCCGGAGACTAAAACGAGTCAGAACTGTTAACAACAGAAACTTACCGTTTAACCAGGAATGGACCGAAACTCGCTCACCTAGTTTTGGAGAACATCACTAATTTAAACCAACCTGTCAACGAGAAGACCCTGCTTTTTTACCTTCTCTATAAATCAACACTAAGATTCTCTTTTTTTTAGAAGTGTTCTGTTTGTTTAATGTAGCTCCTGTTTTTATTAAAGTAAGTAAAAACATTTATTATTAGTTTATAAATAATTAATTCAGTTCAGTATTTAAACAGTAAATATACTGAAATATACTGAACGGTATGTGTGGTGTGTTGGTGTTTCAGTAGCTGATGGTATAAGATGCTGATACTAGACTACTTCAGTAAACAGGATACACCACTGAATCAGAACACACGTTAGAGATGATGATGGTCCGGACTGGCCTGAGGAGATCTCCTCTAACTGGACCTTACTGACTCTAATTAAATACTCCTGATCATTCTGCTTCCTTTTGTGGTGGTTGTTGGGACGTAGAGAGCAGCAGAAGTTGCTTAGTGTATATACTTATAGCATGAAGAAGCTTCAGTAGACCCTCACAGGCTCTCGTAACGTGTGCGGGCGTCTCAGATATGCGGCGGCATTGGCGAGTGTGAAACGTACGTGTGCAAATGTTTGTTTTGAGAACGAGAACGAGCCCGAGTCCCTTGAAGAAATGGCCTCACTGTCCACGGAAGCCACAGATTTCCCTGACGCTGTTGTTTAGAAATGAAATAAGTAAAACTGACCCTCCATTTGTTATTCAAAGGCCTGATTCGCAAAGCAGGACAGGTTAATTGTTATTTCAGGTCAAGTATACCACACGTCCCACTGGCTGCAACATGGGACAAGGACATGTTATTAGAGTTTGGAATCTTAGAGTCTGTCTCAAATCCTAGTAAGAGTCTAAGTAGGCTGTCTAGGTAGTGAGTGTGTAAGTAGGCTCTCTAGGTAGTGAGTGTGTAAGTAGGCTGTCTAGGTAGTGAGTGTGTAAGTAGGCTCTCTAGGTAGTGAGTGTGTAAGTAGGCTGTCTAGGTAGTGAGTGTGTAAGTAGGCTGTCTAGGTAGTGAGTGTGTAAATATCAGTGTTCTCTCCTCATAAAACAGATTACTGAGACGCTCTAGTTAGAGAGAGACTGCGTCACGGCTTGTTCCCGCCCACTGCAGCACGCCACCGGAGGTTTAGCTGGTTGCTAAGATACCAGACAGCATCTAAAACAATAGCCGAGCATAAAAATCTGCTAGCATAAATGCTAATGTCTGGAGTATAAAGTGTAAATGGTGAAGGACTCGTTACAGAGTTGATAATTAAATACTGTTCTGTGTGATTATATGACCAGAAACACATTAAAACTCCAGAGAATCAAAATAACTCACATTTTAAAACCACTTCACTGCTCCTAGATCAGCCTGCGGTGCATCATGGGATTGTCTTAGCGGCTGAGGAAGCTTCCTTAAAATCAGGTCTAAATAAGGTTCCTCAGTAGACAGCATGTTTAAGGTATGTAAGAATTGGGACAGTCTACATGTCGGGAGCGCATACTATGATGTAAAATGCTGCCTATGTAGGAGCTCAGTAGGATTTGAGACACAGCCATAGTGTTGCTTTGCCACCTTCATGATATGCCAGTAGCGAACCGTGACCCTTAAGCCCTCTCGGCCCTCTCGGCCCTCTCCCCCAACACACACCCCCCCTGCCTCTTCTAATTAACTGCAAGTCAAGAAACCAAAAATGAGACAGAAATGCAACAAACAAACAATAACATCTGTACAACATAAACAACTTCTTAATCTTAATAAGGTTCCTCCTTATAAATAACCAAACTTCACACAGCTCCGTCTGAGCTTTCGAGGAATACGTAGACCACCCGCTCGAGGAGCGTCACACTAATGATAAAACTCAAGCGTACGTAAATGTTTCACTCGTGAGTGTAAACATTTTCATAAATATTCCTTAATAAAATATTTCTTAATAAAATATTCCTCTTTTAATATTTTTTATCTAGAGAAATATTTCCGCTCTAGTTTTTAGAGGGTGTGGTTTTGACAGTTTGGGGGCGGGGCATGGGCTTCCATCGTGACTCAGCAAACTAGCTAGCGGTGGTAGCCTAGCGCTAGCTAGCTGTTTCTCCAGCTAGCGTCACCAGAGTGGGCGGAAATGATCATACCGTTAAGCCTCACCCACTTAGAGGGAAGATATGATTGGTCAGTTAGATTAGAACTGCCTGGCCCCCTCTGTACATGAACAGCGGGACCACCAATCACCAACATTCTGCAGAGTCATCACAGTCCTTATAGGGGGAGACACAACTCTCAGCCTTCCACCTAACCCCTCACATTCCAACACAGATTTAATAAACACGATTACATAATTTATTTCATATTTTTGTAATTGTTCCGATTTTGATTGTCAAGTAACTGTAATGTAATGTGACTGTAAGTAGATAAATAAATATATATATATATATATATATATACTACCGCTCAAAAGTTTGGGATCACAGTGAGATGTTCTTGTTTTAATGGAGTATCTTCTTCCTTAACACAACAATGGACTGACGGGTCTCTAAAGAAAGTTGTTTCTTTCTGGTCATTGTGAGTCGGTCAGCAAGACATCAACTGCTGATCTTCAGACACTAAACTAACCTAGAATGTTGTTCCCTTTTATACTCACTTATTAGTAGAATGTTTTTTCAGCTGTGCATCACAATTGAGCAAGAGTGTCCTAACAACCAATTAGTCCAATAACATCCTTAACTTGGATTGGTGGTCGTACCAGGAGATTTAGACAGAGGACTGAGAATTACTGATAATAGACTATATGCAAAATAAGCCTCTATACAAAAATAGACTTTAATACAAACATTTTTATTCTTTAATAATCATCTGATACTCTTACATTAATTGTGAAATGGACAATATTGTTTGTGAATTGCATGAAAATTGCATGAAATTAAATTCTAAAGTGATCCTAAACTTTTGAGCGATAGTGTGTGTGTTTGTGTGTGTGTGTTTGTGTTAGGAATATTCTAGGCTCTCTGAGAGGGCATAGAGGGCTATGACGGTCCCCCCCCGTGATACGCCTGTTTCAGGTTAATGTTTGAGTGGCAGTTACGGGTAATGTTAAGGTCGCGGCGTACTTTGAATGAACATGCTGAGTATTTTCGGTGGAGATTAATGGGCCGTTTCTATTAATACGCATAGAAATGAAGTCCTCATCACTGTACATTAAACCGCGCTCTCGATTGGAACAGTTAAACATTAGACAGGTTATAGCTAGGTGTGACCATGCAAGGTTTGCTGGTGTTACTTAAAACTTGAGCGCTGAGATGTTTTTCCATCAACCCTAAAATGCAGTGAAGGTGGCCTGACTTGTATTGTACCATAAGACCTCATGAGAACGTGTGAGAGCATGTTTAAACCAGTGGAGACCTCTCCTTGTCTGATATTGGCTGTGTTGGAGCGCTGGTTGTTTAGTGCTGCTGCCCCCAACCCAAAGTACAACACTCAGTAAGCTTTGATGTTGCTGGTTGGCTTTGGTGTCACTGAGTTTAAGTAGCAATGAATAACTTTTTGATGTTTGGTTTGGAGAGGCAGAGCACCGAATAGCCAGTGTAAATTGTCCCCTTGTTTACATTAGTGTGATCTCTCGATTTCATACAGCTTCCATTTTCAGTTTATATAAAACTTAAAAATTACAAACGTACAGTTTGGACCAGTGGTACCTCACACTGTCCCAGTCTCATCCTTCAACCACAAGAAAACCTGTCAGCCCCGGTAGTCACAGTACAACAATGTGTTGTGTGATACAGCAAAAATATAACATTGCGTTACTTCAAGAAATCAAGGAATATTTCAGTTTTTATTTTTTTCAGATGTCTTTTTAGTCTGAAAATAGAAAAATAACTAGTAGAGCTACATTTATAGAAAATACTATCAACATTGTCAACAAGTTCATTATAGTATGATATATTGTATTATATAATTTATTATAATAACCATATACATTTTCATATACTCAGCTCTAAGTTAATTACAGTATAATATATTGTATTATATAATTTATCATAATAACATATACATTGTCATATACTCAGCTCTAAGTTTGTTATAGTATATATTGTATTATATAATTTATCACTATAAACATATATATTTTCATATAGTCAGCACTAAGTTTGTTACTGTATGATATATTGTATTGTATAATTTATCATAATAACCATATACATTGTCATATACTCAGCTCTAAGTTTGTTGCAGTATGATATATTGTATTATATAATTTATAATTAAAAAACATACATTTTCATGTACTCAGTACTAAGTTTGTTACAGTATGATATATTGTATTATATAATATATTATAATAACCATATACATTGTCATATACTCAGCACTAAGTTCATTATAGTATGATATATTGTATTATATAATTTATCATAATAACATATACATTGTCATATACTCAGCACTAAGTTCATTATAGTATGATATATTGTATTATATAATTTATCATAATAACATATACATTGTCATATACTCAGCACTAAGTTCATTATAGTATGATATATTGTATTATATAATTTATCATAATAACATATACATTTTCATATACTCAGCACTAAGTTCATTATAGTATGATATATTGTATTATATAATTTATCATAATAACATATACATTTTCATATACTCAGCACTAAGTTCATTATAGTATGATATATTGTATTATATAATTTATCATAATAACATATACATTTTCATATACTCAGCACTAAGTTTGTTACAACAAGCTATGTCCCTACTTCACAATAAATATCACAATATTTAGTTTAATGTTTGCTAAAAGCAAAAGGGAACAGTAGCGCCCCATTCCAAAATAACCTACTTTTATTGATATCTAATCAGCTGCTTGATATTTATACAGGTTGTTGTTGTTGCTATTGTTATCAGACTTTGTAATGATCTGTGCATGTTGTTCTAGAAGACTAATGATATCCAGGATATCCTCAAAACAGCATTGACATAATTTCCTAGCGGTAATGTCACTCTGCCCATCGCTAACAGGCAAGCCCCTCGTGAAGTAGGGGCCGCCGTATGCTACACAGATCAGACAGTCTGGAAGTTTCCTCACTCATTAAACATAAACAGCCGCATTCCGCTGGGCTTATCAGACTGTGGGACGTTGTCCTTGATGTGTGTGTGCCGTGCGAGTATTAACCCCGTATGAAAGAATCCCGGTCTTCTGTCCTGAAAGGCAAATGTTCCATGCGTACGCATCGCTGGCGCTGCAGAGGGGAGCCGCTGTATCTGTGTGTTTAAAGAGGGGGATGGGAACTCGGGCCGTGTTCTGGTTGGCTGTTGATCAAACATTTGCAATATATTTGCTTCATCCAGAAAGAGCACTTTGATGTTTTATTGGACTCTGTCTGGACGACGGCTCTGAACGTGGATTTTTTTTATTTGGGTGTTTGTGTGGAAAATGAGTTCAGTGTTTAACCAATTTTTTATTTTTTTATTTTTTTATTTTTTTATTTTTTTATTTTTTTGTGGTGTGAGTCAAACGACATAGTAGTAAAATATCATGACCAGTCGTATGTAAGAGGTTTGATTCATAAATTTTATGTTGTGTTGATTATCTGAATAAAAAAAAAAGTTAATACATCCTCTACACTTCTACACGTTCTAATGCATAGGTCCATTGGCGTAGGGACCGGGGTGGATGGGGGGGACGTGTCCCACCCAATATCAGAAACAGGTCGATTTGTCCCACCCAAAAATTAAACCCCAGAAAAACAGAAACTGTTTAAAAACACTATTTTAAATACACGTTTTGGCAGCGTTCGCAATTCACACGCTGTGTTTGTTGTTAGCAGCGGGCTGTGGTTGTTAGGGGGTCTTTCACTTCGTTAAGGCTTGTGTTGAGATGCCCGTTCAGAAATATCCAGCAGTCAGCAGCTTCACTGAGTGATGAGAATAGTGAACAGCAACAGTGACCATATATACTGTAATAAAACAGCTTTAGTATAATGTGTTGCTATGGTAACAGACTAGGAGGGTTTGGGTTAGCTAACGTTTATATTAACTTGCTCTCTGGCCATGCCCCAAACTGCAGACTGCTACTAATAAAAATAAAAATAAAAATAATATAAAATAAACAAACAAAAATTTATAAGTAGAAGGACTCCAGTGTTAGAAGTGCTGTCAGTAGTGCAGTATGTAATGTTCCAGAGGGCGCTGTTTGGGACACAGCCTTACTGTCTAACACTAATGTTAGTCTAGTCTAGTCAAGAAACCTCAACATACATTGTTTTTGTCATTTCATTTTAGTATTATGCCACTAAAAAAAAATATATTTTTTTTGGTTTTGAGTACAAGGGGAGAATAAAATATTAATAATATTTTTTAACTTACAAAACCAGAAAAACATATAATATAATTTGACCGATAGTGTTACAACTTTTCACACCACTGTAATATAATAACATCCAATAATTTTAGGACAGACCGGGTTGAAGGCTAATCTTAAAACAAAGTTGTGGTTCTTGTATATTATTATAACATATTAACTCCTTTAATTCAGCCACAAATTTCTATTTGTAATAAAGACCGGACTGATTACACAAGCTTTACTGTCCAAGACCGCCTAGCTAATCCTGATTGCTTCTTATCTGAAGCCGTTTGGCCTGAAGGCATGTAAGGCCAGATCTGCGAGTGCTGAGACATCATTTAACTGATGTCCTGAAGCTGAGTTTCATCTGATGTCTGAAACCCGATGCTGTTTTTTAAGGTTATCCTAAAACAAGCATCTGCAGAACCGAGCCTGTTCAACCAGCTCAGCCCAACAGCCGCAGTCCTATGTGTGATATTAGTGAAGGATTTCACACCAGATCAGTAATAAGCTGGTAATTATAGGGTTAATATTATGGTAAGAAGCTTTAGTAACCTAAAAGTTGTATGCTAATTTTCTCAATGTTAATAAATTGTAGTTAAATAAACATAAATAAACGAGTGTAAATAACATTAACATTACATTTTATATAGAATTAGAAAGTGTTATACACATATACTATACGTTATAGCATAAAAAATGCTACGTTAATGCTGTATTGGTTCTATTTAATATGAATGAATTAAATATTCATTCACTTTTTTCTGTTTTGTTTCTGGCCTGTCATGTCTTTGATGTACAGACGTGGTTGTTTTTACAGAGAGGCTGAAATTCTGGAGCTGAAAAATGCAAACGTACTTCATTCCACCTTGTTTATCAGGTGAAAACACCAGCTCTCGTTTATTACCTGAGGGCCTACATACAGACCAGTGTTGTTACTAGGGGTGTAAGAAAATATCGAAATATCAAATATCAGGATATTATGTTCAGTGATACTGTATCAATTCTCAAAAACACAGTATCAATACACAGATTTCTGGCAGACAGTGAATCATTGTGTGTTGTGTTTAAATCTCTGACCACTAGATGTCTGTAATCCATTTTCAGCTCCACTCCAACATTAACAAGCAGCACAAGGGCGCAGTGCTACTGTAAGCATTGATAAACCTGTTCATACAGTGGTGAGTTTTAATAGTAGGTTTTGAAAAATCGTAATATATCACTTTGTTTGCAGAATCCTAATATATCACGATATATTGAATCGTGACCGCCGTATCACGATATGTATTGTATCGTCAGGTTCTGGCCAATACACAGCCCTAGTTGTTACCCAGAAACACATACAGAGTCACAATCAGGGCTAGAAAAAGCAACATCACATGTTCTCTTTGTGTTACCTGATGACAAAACACTGTTACTCTACTATAAAGTATTGATCTTCAGGTAAATACTGCTTGTTGGTGGTTTATCTCCGTATCGATTCCCGCTTCTTTTGCTTTGCCCTCGTCTGAAAGCCCAACTCAGTTCACTGTAATCGCAAAACGCCAGCTTGTTAACACCAGCAGAAAGTGTCACCTCCGTATCAACACAACCATGTGATGTCCCGAAAGCTGCAGTGCCACGTCTCTGCCCACTTCTTCATTTCACAGCCATCATTCAGGCTTATTGCTGTCTTGGCTTCATCTGGTTGAGATGTTTGTGGTCATAAATGTTGAAAAATGTGTATTTTTCAGTTAATCTTCACACTTGGCTGCATGAAGGCTCTTGAGTAATCAAAACTTCTGACCACAGTCTTGAAGGCCGTGAGATATTTTTCCCTTAGATCTACAGTATTAATAGCCATAGTTGCAAAATTGATGACTCCAGTCACACTTCACACGAAAGACACCATGGGCTTGCAAGGTCATGAAATTTGACCCAACGGGTAGAAGTCAGTCAGGTCATTTCCTACATTTCATCAATTAAAACTGAGCAAAAAATGTAAATGTGATGTGAAAATTATTAATAATATAAATATGATCTACGAGAATCTGTTTCACATTTCATAGCTTTTATAATCGTATGCATTTGATATCAGGAAATGCAACCAGACATTCATTAAAAAGATACAATTTTAGTCTATACATGTACAGACTCAAGCTTATACTTTTTTAGTTTTAAATGAATAACCATTATTATAAGGATAAAGTTCTTTATTCAGAATTTACAGGCAAATGTTTTGCAATTAATTGACTATTTATAAAGATGCCCTTTTTTGAGTAACATTATTATTTTAAAACATTTTTAAACATAAAATTATTTTATACTGTATTTTACTTATAAAAGTAGCCAAATTAACATTTTTATATGTTTACATAATCTGCACATATTGTTATTTAGATATTATTTAGACTATTTGTCTTGCGTGTACAGACAGGGCAAAAATGTCTAAAATTAATTTTATATATATAATATATATATACTGTTTATAGTTTGTTTATAGTTTGATGGTAAAGGGACGCTTATATTAGTTTATTTATCAATTTTATTTAAATTCGCTCAAAATGTATTTGCATATAGGAGATATATATATACACTTCTGTAGAAAGTGCCAGAATATTAACTGTGTGGTTAAATATTCATGCTGGTTTATTTATGATGATCTCTAAACGTGATAAAAACCCAAAGTCGAGGGAACCGTTAATGTTTGGACTCTGTTTTTAGTTTGATGGTAAAGGGAAAATTTGATCATCGAACATGAGGCAGCTTATTTTAGCGTCCTGCGTGTTCTTGGAAACCCATTAGCACTAACTACACATTTTCCGTACTTGTTCAGACCTCACATGCTTTTCATTTAGCTTCAACTCCTAAACATTAATCCGGGACAGGAAGCGGTCCGAGGGCAAAACAGGACAATTAGAAAACATTAAGCTGGAGCTGCGTTGTTTCGCAGCCGGCTAGCGTGAAGCAGCATCTCAGTATCAAACGCAGAGCGGCTGATTCCGGCTACTGATTAACACTGACGTCCAGTCAAGGTGTTCTTTGTGGTTTTTCTAGTTAGTCAGTCGTATATCTTAGGCCCACAGGAGCGGCAGCGCGGGCCTCAGCGCGGCTCATGGTTCGGGTCGTATAGGTAAACTAGTGCGCGTTGTGAAACGACCTTCTGGCCTTTAGAGCTGAAAGATGTCTTGTGCTATATATTTGACGTAGCCGGAGGTTTTCTATAGGGCTAGAACTTCCTTTATTCTTACCTAACCACATCCATTAACCACATTCCAGAGTCTCAGCCTTACTATACATGTAATTAGGCCTCTTACAGACTCATTAGTAACTGAAGTTATTGAATCTAACCACAGTTATTTTCCACAGTCAGTAGATTCAGTCGAATGCATAAACACAACATGAGTTTTCATTAGTTGACTTGAATGTAATAAACATAAATAAAATATATCACTTCTTTCTTTAAAATTGGAGTTCTCACTGTAATACATTTAGGACATGACGTAACAAATTAGATGACATAAAACATTTGTTGCTTATTTAACAATTTAATGAATTAATCTAATTTGTAAAATCTTATTCAATTCATACAACTAATAAAGTACAACAGTAACAATATAACAGTTAACCAGTTCAATTACCATTAACATTTAACCATCCACTAAAGTATAGTAACATGTGCTGTAAAAGCTTAAGCCGTCAGCTAAAGTATAGTAACAACTACAGTATAACATTTAACTGTTATATAAAGTATAGTAACAGCTACAGTATAACATTTAACTGTTATATAAAGTATAGTAACAGCTACAGTATAACATTTAACTGTTATATAAAGTATAGTGACAACTACAGTATAACATTTAACTGTTATATAAAGTATAGTAACAGCTGCAGTATAACATTTAACTGTTATATAAAGTATAGTAACAACTACAGTATAACATTTAACTGTTATATAAAGTATAGTGACAACTACAGTATAACATTTAACTGTTATATAAAGTATAGTAACAACTACAGTATAACATTTAACTGTTATATAAAGTATAGTAACAGCTGCAGTATAACATTTAACTGTTATATAAAGTATAGTAACAGCTACAGTACAACATTTAACTGTTATATAAAGTATAGTAACAACTACAGTATAACATTTAACTGTTATATAAAGTATAGTAACAGCTACAGTACAACATTTAACTGTTATATAAAGTATAGTAACAGCTGCAGTACAACATTTAACTGTTATATAAAGTATAGTAACAGCTGCAGTACAACATTTAACTGTTATATAAAGTATAGTAACAGCTACAGTATAACATTTAACTGCTATATAAAGTATAGTAACAACTACAGTATAACATTTAACTGTTATATAAAGTATAGTAACAACTACAGTATAACATTTAACTGTTATATAAAGTATAGTAACAACTACAGTACAACATTTAACTGTTATATAAAGTATAGTAACAGCTACAGTATAACATTTAACTGTTATATAAAGTATAGTAACAACTACAGTATAACATTTAACTGTTATATAAACTATAGTAACAACTACAGTACAACATTTAACTGTTATATAAAGTATAGTAACAGCTGCAGTACAACATTTAACTGTTATATAAAGTATAGTAACAGCTGCAGTACAACATTTAACTGTTATATAAAGTATAGTAACAGCTACAGTATAACATTTAACTGTTATATAAAGTATAGTAACAGCTGCAGTACAACATTTAACTGTTATATAAAGTATAGTAACAGCTGCAGTACAACATTTAACTGTTATATAAAGTATAGTAACAGCTGCAGTACAACATTTAACTGTTATATAAAGTATAGTAACAGCTACAGTATAACATTTAACTGTTATATAAAGTATAGTAACAGCTGCAGTACAACATTTAACTGTTATATAAAGTATAGTAACAACTACAGTACATTTAACTGTTATATAAAGTATAGTAACAGCTGCAGTACAACATTTAACTGTTATATAAAGTATAGTAACAGCTACAGTACAACATTTAACTGTTATATAAAGTATAGTAACAGCTACAGTACAACATTTAACTGTTATATAAAGTATAGTAACAGCTACAGTATAACATTTAACTGTTATATAAAGTATAGTAACAGCTACAGTACAACATTTAACTGTTATATAAAGTATAGTAACAGCTACAGTACAACATTTAACTGTTATATAAAGTATAGTAACAACTACAGTATAACATTTAACTGTTATATAAAGTATAGTAACAGCTACAGTATAACATTTAACTGTTATATAAAGTATAGTAACAACTACAGTATAACATTTAACTGTTATATAAAGTATAGTAACAGCTACAGTATAACATTTAACTGTTATATAAAGTATAGTAACAGCTACAGTACAACATTTAACTGTTATATAAAGTATAGTAACAGCTACAGTACAACATTTAACTGTTATATAAAGTATAGTAACAGCTGCAGTACAACATTTAACTGTTATATAAAGTATAGTAACAGCTACAGTACAACATTTAACTGTTATATAAAGTATAGTAACAACTACAGTATAACATTTAACTGTTCTATAAAGTATAGTAACAGCTACAGTATAACATTTAACTGTTATATAAAGTATAGTAACAACTACAGTATAACATTTAACTGTTATATAAAGTATAGTAACAGCTACAGTATAACATTTAACTGTTATATAAAGTATAGTAACAACTACAGTACAACATTTAACTGTTATATAAAGTATAGTAACAGCTACAGTATAACATTTAACTGTTATATAAAGTATAGTAACAGCTACAGTATAACATTTAACTGTTATATAAAGTATAGTAACAACTACAGTACAACATTTAACTGTTATATAAAGTATAGTAACAGCTACAGTATAACATTTAACTGTTATATAAAGTATAGTAACAGCTACAGTATAACATTTAACTGTTATATAAAGTATAGTAACAGCTACAGTATAACATTTAACTGTTATATAAAGTATAGTAACAGCTACAGTACAACATTTAACTGTTATATAAAGTATAGTAACAGCTACAGTATAACATTTAACTGTTATATAAAGTATAGTAACAGCTACAGTATAACATTTAACTGTTATATAAAGTATAGTAACAACTACAGTACAACATTTAACTGTTATATAAAGTATAGTAACAGCTACAGTATAACATTTAACTGTTATATAAAGTATAGTAACAGCTACAGTATAACATTTAACTGTTATATAAAGTATAGTAACAACTACAGTACAACATTTAACTGTTATATAAAGTATAGTAACAACTACAGTATAACATTTAACTGTTATATAAAGTATAGTAACAACTACAGTACAACATTTAACTGTTATATAAAGTATAGTAACAACTACAGTATAACATTTAACTGTTATATAAAGTATAGTAACAACTACAGTATAACATTTAACTGTTATATAAAGTATAGTAACAGCTACAGTATAACATTTAACTGTTATATAAAGTATAGTAACAACTACAGTACAACATTTAACTGTTATATAAAGTATAGTAACAACTACAGTATAACATTTAACTGTTATATAAAGTATAGTAACAACTACAGTATAACATTTAACTGTTATATAAAGTATAGTAACAACTACAGTACAACATTTAACTGTTATATAAAGTATAGTAACAACTACAGTATAACATTTAACTGTTATATAAAGTATAGTAACAACTACAGTATAACATTTAACTGTTATATAAAGTATAGTAACAGCTACAGTATAACATTTAACTGTTATATAAAGTATAGTAACAGCTACAGTATAACATTGTACTGGTCCTCTGATATGAATGAGGCGTTCGGCGTGTTGAGCCCCCACAGAGCCGACGCCCCCCCAGATGAATTATCTGAACGTCAGCGAAAGTGAAATATGGAGCAGCTTCCATGTAGACTTTGCCGAGGGGCTGCATTGTGTGGCCATTGAGAGCTCCTGCTGAGGTTGCGTTTGCAGTGTTCTCCGGCCGCGGCCCCCCGCCGCTGCTCCGGTGCCGAGTAATGTTTGTGTATTAAATGTTTGTGTGCTTTGTTCACTGTTACAGCTCACTGCAGGACCAGCCGGGGCAGGTTAGCCTCACCGGCATACGTTTGATGGAAGGAACCCATAGGGATCTCCTGTGATGTCAGATTTAAGGCTTAAAATAAAATTGATGCAAGTTTAACTTTAGATCAGATGATTCATTATAGGGCCGTTATGATTAATTGATTAGGAGAAATCAATTTAACTTTGCAATGATTCTGTATCGATTATTTGGAATGATGGTAATTAGTGTTGCACCAATACTGATACGGTATCGGTATCGGCGCCGATACTGGTACTTATACACAGTATCGGTATCAGCAATAGAGAGCACCGATACCATGAAGCTTATTAACTAAATAGCTGCATGTGTTTCTGCATTGTGGCAATTTTTATTTTTTCATAGCTCTAAAACGTTTTAATGTTCAGTTACTCAACCAGTAAATGATTTTCTCAAGGTTATTATATCTTATTCAGGATAAGACATAAAAATACAATATATAAAAAGTGGAACACTATAAATATCAGGATTCATAGCCATATATCAAGCATTTAAGTCAGAGTTGATATCGGTATCGGTACTCGGTATCGGCAGATACCTGAAAAGCTGGTATCGGTAAGGAAAAATGGTATCAGTGCATCCCTAATGGTAATATATTTTTGACATTCTCTCATATTTCTTATACAGTAACAAATAAATTTTTGGGGACATTATTATATATTAAAAGCTATTTATTTCCAGACAGGAAGCTTTTATTTACTCAGTAAACACTTTATTATTAAATATTAAACAGTATTAATAGAGTAAGTAGAGTTTTCCATACGTCAGTGTGTTTATTTAACTCTTTCCAAGCTTCTCCTAAACAACCCAGTATTATTATCAGTTCTGATCTAATACCTGCTTTGACTGCTCAGTACTTCATTAAGATAAATCAAGATTTGCTGCTGAAGGAACTGAACACATTCATACAATGTCTGGGGCGTCCAGGAGAAATCTGGAACCTAACTTTGTTCTTCAAACTGGATCAAGATCTGATCTACTTCTCTCACAATAACATATTCATGATACTTTGTATTGTATGTATGATTATTTATCTGTTCTAATCAGATCTGGGGAACATATATATATATATATATATATATATATATATATATATATATATATATATTTTTTTTTTTTTTTTTTTTTTTTTTTTTTTTTTTTTGGTGTTGTATTAGTATATAATATTAGCACTATGGATTTCTATTGATTTACTGCGTAGCTGCTGACCCATTAATGAAGGCTGAAACTAAGTTTAGCTTAAAGGAGAGAAGAGCCCGAGCGCCGAGGTTGGGTCTGTAACGATCACACCTGTTTTTGCTGCTAGCCTGGGCTTTCGGGCATTAGCTCTATTTTTAATGACAGTGCTGGACATTCCAGTTTTCATGTGGGGATAATTAGAGACACGGCCTTGGGGCTGAGAGGGTAAACATCATACAATTACAACAGGATGGAGGAGGGGCCCAAGCACCGGACGAAAAGGGGTGGGGGGGTGTTAAGGAAACGAAAAAGCTTAATGATGGGATAGCGTGTGTAACCGTATCACATGGACGTATACTCATACATCACACTGTGGCGTTAGCAGAGCTTCTGATTAACTACACCTGGTGAGAGAGGACGCTGCTCGGTTCTGAGTCCAGTCCAGTCAGTAGACTCACTGTGTTCTAAGTGACCAGCTCAGTGTATGTGCAGTGACTGGACGGTGTAGAGTCAGCGAGGGTCTTATCTCTGGGTCCGATTCGAGATGTGCTTTGTTGTGGATTTGCCGAGTGACATTCTTTGCATTGCGTTCTCGTGCTGTCACTGGAGACCGCGGTGGGTGTGAGGGCTTTGTGATGATTGAAGTGTAGATTTGTGCTGCTGGGCTACATTCTTATGAACGCTGGATCCTGCTACAGCGTCGTTAACCCTGCTGCTGCGTCTCCGGCGTTCTGTCAGTGGGGACGTGGTTCTGTGGTTGTCCTACATGACCATAACGGTGGTGTCCACACGTTTAAACCGCAGTCAGATTACACTTTCTTGTGTAGTTAAAGTCAACACATCCTCTATTGAGAACTTTTAGAGTTTGTGTAAATGTTTAAGCTAGATTTCTGCTTAATTGCTGAATTTAACATATTGGGGGGAAAAAACAATCAATCAACATTTATTTTTACTCGGGAGTCATTTACAGTGTCACCGAGGATCACAACTGTTAAACTAAAAAAGGGATTGAAAATAAATGTAAAAAAAATTAAATCAGTACTTAAAATGTAAAAGATACAATAAGAACAGAGACAAGCTTAAGTAAGATAAATTGTAAAAGAAAAATAAATAAGAAACTTGGAAATTAGGAATAATAAGACAAAAGTAAAAAATGTGTCAATAAAAAAAGATATAAATATAATAGTAAAACATAAAATAGCAAAAGAAATAATACAAAACTAATAAAAGTAATAATACAATAATGTAAGAAATAAAAAAATCAATAAATAAAAAAATAATACAAAAACAGAATTTCAAAATCGTAAAACTGTTAACTAAAATTAAATTAAACATTGAAAGTCGTACGGGGGTGGTTAGAAAAATATAAACAAGTATTAAACGTATGGTGGCTGTATAATCAGGAGATTGAGAGTTCCAAGCATGCTGAGTGGCCCAGTGGTGGTGATGTGTTTTAAGTATATATATATATATATATATATATATATATATATATATATATATATATATATATATATATATAGTCAATTTTTATTTTTTTCCACTTCCACTAAAAGTAAAGAAGGTTCCTGGCCTTACTTTTTTAAAAATACTTGTTTTTCCTTGAATTATATATAATACATTATATATTATTGCTAAAGTATATTTGCTGAACTTAACATATCAGAAAAATGACTTTTGCACAGTTATTTTATTTTATATTTCATGTTTTTGATGTTAAGTTTAGCAAATAATCAGTAATTGTGTATGAAAGTGTGCAGAAGTGTGTAATCACTGGAGAATGATAAAAAGTTAATAATGATAAGAATGTAAGTCTGATCCTAAATCTGACCTCCTCAGGAATGAACGTGCTCCCCCTGCAAGAAATGAAAACCACGTGCAGAGTGAGATCAGACTTGTCGGTGCTGCTGTTGCGCGTTAACACTATTTTTTTCAGCTTTTCCAACAAAATCAGGACTTACTTCGTCCTGAAAACGTACAAAAACAAACACGTGCACACACGCATGTACCTGGCCACGACGTGCAGCAGCCTTTCATTTCCCACGAGGACCTGGCAACCTCCAGCCGCCACATTATTATCACTCCTGAGCTCCGGCTTCCTCCTAACGACCCGAGGTTGAAAGGCGGGGCCGAGGGGTTTAGGGATACCCTCGCTGTTTACTCTCACGCACCTCAGCAGAAAAAAAAATCGTTTTAATTTCCAAGGCCAGATTCTGTTTTTCCCATAAATTAATGATTGACAGCGGGGGCCGTCAATATAACAATTCCGCCATCCTGCCATATGTGGAGGACCACCCTTCATGCTCGGGCTTTGAGGTTATTTAAGGCATCATGAGGTGATTATTGATTGACATTTAAATGCTGTATGCTGCGTTTTCTCGTAAGACTGCTTCACCGGCCTGTTATTGAACGTACACGCCTATACTTACAGCCAATCACGGCTCTTCTCTCAGACTTTAATCATATCCTTATTACAAGCTTGAGCGTAAACAATGTTTTGTTTCGGGGAGGAGCAGCGTTAAGGAGACCACTGCTTTTAGATCATTACCTTTCAGATGATGCTTATTTAAAGCCTGGAGGTCTTCAGGTCGTTGGGTTTTTTTTTTTTTTTTAAGTATTTTATTTTAATTTTGCAGGTAAACAAACTAACAGGAAATATCAATCCAATTCCAAATATCTGAGTATCTACTCGGCCTCCTAGCAAATTCACATCTGATCTTCTCCGTATGCAATATACTACAGAGCTTGTTCAACCAAGTCTCAAACTTGGGTGCAATTTCTTTGTTCCACACTATTAAAATATTTTTTTTTTGCTATTATCATACCATCACTGGTGTCCTGCAGTGACCATAAGCCCCTGTATTTAATGACCAGCCTAAGATAGCAGTTGCAGGATCTGGAGATATATTATCTCACATATTACATGATAATAATATAAGTAACCCAACAGCTTTTGAAAGCTACTGTAAATTTAATAGTTGTTACTGGAAACGAGCCTTTGTGTGCTCCTTCTGGTGTATGTTCAGGGCTGGTTGTTTGTTAATAGCGCTCCTGTATACAGTTTATTATAGAAACATTAATAGCGCTCCCATTGGTTGAGCTGAGCTGGAGTGAGGGCACAAAATAATTAGGATGTGGCAACGGAACCAATCAGGTTTAGATTTCTCATAAATGGAAGTCTCAAACGTGGGTGCAATTTCTTTGTTCCACACCATTAAAATAATTGTTTTTTCTATTATCATACCATCGCTGGTGTCCTGCAGTGACCATAAGCCCCTGTATTTAATGCCCAGCCTAAGATAGCAGTTGCAGGGTCTGGAGAGAGGTCAGTTTTGTATGCTGCAGTTAGGGCTGGGCGATATAGGAAAAAAATCTTATCATGATAATTTTTTTCATATCAGTCGATATCGATATATATCACAATATAAATCAAATCACTATTGCCTTTTTAAATAAGTGAGAAGTGAAGATATCAAAATGTAAACATTTCAATCAACTGTATTTCAAATAAATTAAACACACACACACACATACATACATATATATATATATATATATATATATATATATATATATATATAGGGCAGTATTAGTATGAACAGTATTCACACACAGACACTGTGGTAAGCAGGCTGTAATAAACATATTTATCTTTATCGATTACAAAAACTCCTGCCACCTGATTGGTTTGTGGCGGCGCTATTCTCATTCTCATTGGCTGTTCGTGTTGTCTCTCAAAACATGGGTGGAACTTAATTCTATCGACTTTCTATCGACTACGTCTTGTAGTTCTATTGAGGAAACGTTATTTCACGATAATTATCGTTATTGTTTTATTGCCCAGCCCTACTTCAGAGTAACTACTAAACACCTTTGGCGTAGTTTAGGACCGTACCAGGGTTGGGTTTTGAGTAGGGCTGTGCCAAATCGTATCATACACAATAATATTTCCAACATTTTTGAATATGGTGATATTATACCCTGAAATATCGTGCCATATCACCCATCACTAATTATCACACCAGGTACTACTTTTACTGTTTTTAGAAAAAGAAACATTCACATTTTTCTCATTTCTCATTCTATATCTACTAGAGACAGACTTTATCTCCAGTATCATCACTTTACTTCAGTCCTGGATATATGGAGATATCTGGAGTTCATTATTTAGTATCGTGACATTCTGGATCATTGACTTCTGTTACAATCTGATGAAAATTCTTGTATTTTTTAATATCTCAGTTAGGGGTGTGCCATATCATATCATATGCAATAATAAAATTTAATTTTCATTTTGTTGCAGGAGTGTATTCTTAAAATATTTTTTTAATTCAATGTTTTGTCATATCATATGATATTACTGTAGGGCCATATCGCCCACCTCTAGTTTTGAGCATCACCAGCATGCGTGTCTCAGTCGACCTGGTGCAGTAGAGAGAACCAGTTGGGTACATGTGATCAGATGGTTGGGACAGCTTGGAGAAGGTAGGTGAGTCTGATTCTGCAGTGCCTAACTGAACCATTAGTTTGACGCAGTTGTGTTTAGCTCGTTTCCAAATTAAATGGTCCCTGTAATGCGGGAGAATATGCTTATTGGAGGGCCGACGTCGTCTGTAGGCACATTCAAATGTAATGACTAAAAAATTCAAAGATCAATTTCCATCTGATTTCCTTAAGCAAAAGTGTTACATTGCGTGATTGTAAAAATGAGCCTTTGCTCGGTGGCTCAGAGACTAGCTGTCCAGAGTGGTGGACACTAACAAGGCACAGCAGGTCATTTAGCAGCGTTATCCATTCTAAACATGGACTAATTCGGATTTGCTAGCTCCCAAACCATCCATCCCACCCGCGCCATCTCCGGATCCTTTCCGTGGTCTCTCCCGAGACGTCACACGACTCATTGAGTAGAACGTAGGGTTCGGTTTTGCATGAATGAGATCTTTTAAAAAAAATACTCACTCCATCAAAACCCCCGAGGCATTCATCAAACTGGTTACAGGCAAGAGGTGATCTGTAGCCTGTCTCCATCTACCTGGATCTTTGAAAATGTGTGTCATGATTGACAATTGGTCCAAGTTTGAGGGGAAGTCTGGTCCCGTAGGGTGGGACGGTGTCCACCCCACGCGGGAGGGTGCTCTGCTATCATGCAGCATAGCCCATAGCCTGTTGCTGGATGTCCAGAGCCAAGACCAGGCAGCAGACAAACAGGCTAAACCCACTGTCTGCTCGCTGCCTTGAGACGTCGCCTAGCAACAACTATACCGAGACTGTTTCACTGTTTCCCCGAATTAAACACAAACTTATAAAATCATAATCAGTTTGTTTAAATAACTTATAAAAAGAATATTAGATCCAGTGTCTAGCTGCAGAGTTTCTGAATTAAGGTTTGGTTTATTTAATATAAGATCACTGAACTCTAAGGCTGTCACTGTAAATGATACAATAACGTATCATAAAATTGATGTTATGTCTCGTAGAAACATGATTAAACCTGAGGAATATTTGGCATTAAATGAAGCTCCTGTAGCCTATATGTACACAGCCTAGGGCTGGGTGATAAAACGATAACGATAATTATCGTGAAATAACGTTTCCTCGATAGAGCTATAAAACGTAGTCGATAGAAAGTCGGTAGAATTAAGTTCTGTCCATGGTTTAAGAGACAACACGAACAGCCAATGAGAATGAGAATAGCGCCACCGCAAACCAATCAGGTGGCTGAACTAGAGTTCCAGCTGTTTCATGTTTGGTTGAAGCTCAAACAGCACAGAGTGTGGACGTAGCGGAAGCTTCACCCACGTTCTAGTAATAAGTTACTGCAGCGTCACAGTCGAGCAGAGAGAATAAAATAAGAGAAAATAAGAGAAATCGTTAAACTACTACTGAAAGAAACATGATACACGTGTTAATAATCTATAAATAATCTATAAGATAAGATAAACAGGTAAACAGGTGCTGTCCTGCTGCTGTGTTGATGAAGCTCTACGGGATGTTTGATCTTCAAGGTTTCGCGGTCACCTTAGCAACGTATCGACACACGTTATGATAATCGATGTATTTTGGTAATTGATAAAGATAAATATATATACTGTGGGAGTTCGAGTGAGACGCTGAGGCAAAGTTGATTTTATAACCAAAAATCCCGAGTAGGAAACTTTATTTTCTACTGAAAACAGAATCACTAAACCAACAACTCCTCATTAGAGCAGACAGAGAGTCGACTCACCGCTATGAGTTCTTTCCTCAGAACCAACTTAAAGAACCAGCAACAGCCTGATTAACACAGTGTCTGTGTGAATACTGTTCATACTAATACTAATTATATATATATATATATATATATATATATATATATTTGAAATAAATCAGGATAAAAAACTATTTAAGTGAGAAGTGAAGATATCAAAATGTTAAAAATATTTTAAAGTAAAAAGGAAACAGTGATTTGATTTATATGGTGATATATATCGATATCGACTGATATAAAAAATGATTGTGATAAGATTTTTTCCCAGGGGTATATGTGTCATTCATAACAATTAATTAGACATGAATCAGAAACACAATCTCACCTTCAATTCTTTTGAAGTTCTTCTCATAAACATCACCAATCAGACCACTAACAGAAGTGTACTCACCCTGGTCAGTATTTATAGACCACCAGGACCGTATTCTGAACTCTTAAAAGAAGTGAGTGACTTGGTTGAGGAGCTAATGACTGCAGAAGCCAGATTAAACGTCTGGGCTGGTTCTTATCTATCAGGATTACGTCGCTCTCTGTAGATTATAGAAGACGGGTGGGCCTGGGTGCTGTAGGCCTGGTTTGGGGAGACCGTATGATACGTGGGTGGTGTTTAATTAGGGAGTGGTGGGCACTGACGTGGGAACGAGACTTGGTTTGTTCCATAAAGGGTCCGAAGAGACAATGAGCTGATTTGGCGCGATGATTTAGCGCGAGCTGGAATCGGTACCGGAGGGCCGGAGGGCAGGGGGCTTTGAAGTGGCAAAGATTAAGGGGGTCGGGTCTACATCGGAACAGTCTGAAGACTTGTAATAATAGGACCGGGGGGCAGAGAGAGAGAGAGGGAGAGAGAGAGGGAGAGAGAGAGAGAGAGAGAGAGAGAGAGAGAGAGAGAGAAGAGTGTGGGAGAGGTTGGGTGTTATTTGTTGACCTTTAACCTTTCCAGACACAGCGTACTAGCTACCCACTCACATTGGACTTATTCAGTTTGGAGGAGCGGTGTTTGAGCCAAAGAAGTAAACGTTACCCATCATGCATTGCATTGCTGCAGAGCCGTTGGGACTGGCAGACATATTGTCCTCAACATGTGTCTTCGGAGAGGGTCTCGTGCTTTATGAGGTTCTAGATAGTGGAAGGTTACCATGTTTAAAAAAAAAAAAAAAAAAAAGTGAATTTAAATTGGAATTGAATTGCATGTAAAATATGAATTAGCTCTTTAATCGCCCTTTAAAAATAATTAACACTAATTATTATTACACCTGCTGACCTGCTTTATATTTTAATAAACATTAGAATACAAATAATTATACAAGAATACAAATAATAATAATAATAAAATGAATCATTTAATATAAAAATAAAAGGTGAATAATTAAGATGATAACAGTTCATTAATAAAACATGAGCAAACAAAATTAAAATAAATAATAAATTAAAATAAAATAGTAGACAATAAGACAAAGTAAATATTACAGATAATAAAAGCTATTACAGATAAAATGCAATCAAAGTATAAATTGCTCTCGTGGAGTTTTATCGTGGAGCTCTTTTTTAACCAGGTTTTGAAGGTTGTGGCTCAAACCGAAGGCGTAGCTGCTGTAGTCCCAGTTCAGTGCTGCATTTCTGACTGGGACAGGTCACGAAGAGAGGACAGGCAGTCCCGTCTCTTAGCTGAGCTTGATAAAGGTATCCATGTAGCAGCTGTTTGTACAGGCATTTATATACTCACCCTCAAAGGTCAGGGTTGATGATAAGAGGCAAAAAGCTCCCACTCCCGTCATAAACACCAGTTCCTGACCTGGATTTCTGAATATTGGTCAGAAGATCCAAAAATTAAGACTGGAATTTGAAACCATAATGGAAAAATTGGGAATTGCATGAACATATAAGCACCTAAAAGTGATTCGGTCGTAATGTTTGTATGAAAACATATCGGCCGATACCGATTAGCACAAGCAAGTCATGAAACATGGTCTAAACTGGTTTATTACCATTTTAACGAGCTCATATGAAACAGCATAATATTTTTAACTAAATTATCAGTAAATAAACAAAGTAAATCAAACAAATATCTCCAATACTGCAATTATTACGTTTAGACTCTTAATTTAAAACTAAAAAAGATAATTAAATAAATACAGAACTGCAGTCATTAAATACAGACTCTGTTATTTTAAACTAAATCTGTAATAATTAAATGTAGAATATTGAATTGTAGCTGCTGTTCTGTTTGTACTGGTCAGATCTGGTCTGTAAGGGTTTCTGGGTTGTTTGTTTTGTGTTAGCTGTGTGTTCTAGCTCTGCTGTTTACTGATACTCACTGTATTCAGCCGCGTGGTGTCTCTTAAGGGCTGTATCAGATTAGTAGAGATAAATGTTTTGGTTCCCCCACGATTTTGATTTTTGATTTTATAAATTTTACAGAATTTTACAGAATTTTACAAATTTTACAGAATTTTACAAATTTCACAGAACGCCCCGGAATGAGTCACGTACGGTAAACACTGCCAGACGAACATGTTTTCTCTCAGCACATGCGGTGAACGCCATTACCTGATCTCGCGAGGCCGCTGCTTTAGTCTGTTTGTTGAAAATTAAACAGTATGTTTTTCCACCTAGTGGTTCAGATAGGAATTGCAGGGAGCTGGTCAGAGGGGGTTTACGAAACACTAGCTGTAAATACAGAAATTAGGCTCATTTGTTTAACGCTATCGATCGGCTCTCAGGATCGGCTAAATTGGAGAAATATCGGCCGATCACATATTTTGATTAAAAATTAGCCGATACCGATACATAGCCGATTGATCCTTCCATCTGTAATAAATATATATGAGATTAAATCAGATTTTCGAGGCAGGACGTTTATAATTCAGAGGTCTGAAATATATTTCCATCTAATATATATAAAATAATATAATAACTTATATTATTAATAACTTTTATAATTATATAATATAATTTATATTTAAATTATATAATTATAATTAAAATAATATATAGTTTTATAATAATAATATAATATAACGTTTATAATTCAAAGGTCTGGAATATATTTCCATCTCTAACATATATATATATATATATGAAATCAGATTTTCGAGGCAGAACGTTTATAATTCAGAGGTCTGTATGATTAACCAGGATCAGTCCTCCCCAGAGTACTCTTTGTTCCGCCGCTTTGCATATAAAAGCAGGCCTGACCTCTCGTTTCTCAACAGCCAGCTCTCAAACAATCTAATCTGCTGCCCAAAACTTGAGACCCAACTTGAGTTGAACATTAGCTGCGGCCGATGTGGAAAGCAGTGCGAAGGCCCGTGTTCAGAGTCAGCTTTACTGCCTCGAGGAAGAGAGGAAAGTCACCGGCCACACCAGCGCGCTGGCTGTACAAGCCGTCGCTCTGAATTATTGATAGAAAACAGACATAAAGAAACAGTCGCCAATCAGACGATGTATAATTCATGCCGTTCTGCTCGACTGGCTCGGAATGATTTGCTGCTTCTTCGGCTCCCACCGTAATTAAAGGGCGAGGCGCGAGCGAGGCCGGGCCGTTTAAGGTATAATCTCTAAATTAGGCGACGGGGACGAGCTATTAAAGTGTCTCGATTCCTTGTCAAATGACCCACTTTCTGTTTTTTAATGAACGAGGTCAGAGTGGGCTCGGAATCTGATTCACATGAAAGTAACACACGCGCTGGCTTATCAGAGCCAGATGTTGGGAATATCGGGGCAGGGGGTGAAGACGGGGGGCTCTTTACGCAGATGTTTCTGTGAGAGGTGCTGTTTGTATCTGCTCACTGTAAATGCTGACCTTGTTTCTAATGCTGACCGTACGCTGGGAGACTTTAATAGATTAGAGTCTGACTCCATCTCACATCTAAACATTAGTCTCAGACTTTTAGTCTCAGACTAGTCACAGGCTATGATTGAGGGTCTTTTAAAGTTATGCTGACCCTACACCAAGTGATTTTACTGTTGCAGACAAATTTCCAGTGTCGGAATTAGGGCTGGGTATCGCCACTGATTTCCCAGATCGATTCAATTCACAAGGTCCCAATTCAATTAGATTTCCGATTCAATTCGATTCAATTCAATATGGATTCATTTAGGGATATTTCAGTTACAGTAATATGTTTTGTTTGAATATGAATAGAGATTTAATTTCAGAGAACTAATGTGTTAAACGTATAAGGAACATTCAACCTACCATTACTAAAAACATTAGTGTTTATATGTTTATATTCACCGTATTTGGCCACGCCCACTTTCAAGCGTGAGTTTCTTCCACCTTTGTGTTAGAACTTCCGCTCAGCTAACCAAAATGAATACAGTTACATGGGAGGAAACCAGAGAGACAGTAAGAAGTTCTAATGGGACAACACTGTCTCCTCCGAGGTTAATGACACAGTGGGTGGATGATATGAGAAGGTGGTCTGAGGTTAATAACAGTGGGTGGATGATATGACTGGAACTAATTTTAAAGGTCGATCTCAGGTTTATATGAATCAATATCGGATTATTCAAATGAAGATTGATTTGAATCGAAAAATCGATTTTTTTAAACACACCCCTAGTCAGAATAAAATCAAGAGTCTTGCTAGAGTTGAGTCGCGTTTGCGTCATGTCAGGTGGTCGAGACTGCAGGTTTAAGTCAGTCTTGTTCTCGTCCGAGCATTCAGATAAAATCAACCTTGTTTAATTTATTATCATAATAATATTATCATAATCAATATTATCATAAGTCTGAAGTCTCGGCTCACACAAATAGTCATGTGAACATTGTCGACAACCAATAGGAGAGCTCTGTTCTCCACCACACAAGAAGCCGCGAGACGAGTACAGGAACGCCTGGTGGGTAAAGAAGTTAGACATGGAGGGGAGTCCAGCGAGGGTCTGGAACTCCCAGTGAGCTGTGGAGTGAGCTGTGGAGTGAGCTGTGGAGTGAGCTGTGGAGTGAGCAAGAGTGCCTCTTTGACGTGTCTTCACATTTATACCACGACAGAGTGGAAAAGGTAAAAACGGTGAACAGAAATCGCTGAAGCCCCGAAATCCCAGCCGAACGGGGCTACAGTTACAACTGCACATTTAGCTGAATATGCTAACTTCAATCATATAAATGGAAAATAATCTCAAAAGGAATTTAGCTTATTTAAATAATAAAGTGTTTTAGTGAGTAAATTAAAGCTTAAATTACATTTTATTGCAAGTAATTGTGGAGCATTTCTATTGTTGCACCCATCGTGAGAGTTTGAAACCGTGTAGGTTGCTGGTAGGGGTGGGCGATATGGACCTACAATAATATCACGATATTTCATGGTATTTTTGTGATAACGATACTCTTGGCGATATCACAAAACATTGAATTAAAAAAAATAATTCAAGAATACACTACTGCAATAAATTGAAATTGAAATTTTATTATTGCATACGATATGATATGGCACACCCCTAACTGAGATATTAAAAAATACAAGAATTTTCATCAGATTGTAACAGAAGTCAATGATCCAGAATGTCACGATACTAAATAATGCACTCCAAATATCTCCATATATCCAGGACTGAAGTAAAGTGAATGATACTGGAGATAAAATCTGTCTCTAGTAGATATAGAATGGGAAATGAGAAAAGTTTGTATTTTTCTTTTACTAAAAACAGTAAAAGTAGTACCTGATGTGATAATTAGTGATGGGTTATATGGCACGATATTTCAGGGTATAATATCACCATATTCAAAAATGTCGGTGATATTATTGTTTACGATACAATATAGCACGCCCCTAGTCGGTGGTAGAACATCAGCATTGATTTAAAGGAAATTCTACCAAAACAATAATTGCTGATGTATATAAGAAGACATGGACACTGGTCTGGATCTGTACTAACTTTGATTCCGACCATCTCTGCTTATACCTGAGGGAGTCAGATTCTCAGCCGAAGCAGGTCTTTAAAGATGTGTATGTTTTAAGTGAAGACAGATGAGATTTGCTATGCTAACCTGTGCCTGCTCGCTCTTTCCATGACCTTGTAACGTATGCATGAGGTATTTGTATATCCAAAGTACCTTATCTGATTCTTATTCGATGAAGGTCGGCCTTCCGCATCATTAAACCAACTTTTCTCTTTGTTTACTTTGTGGCGCCACGTAAACTGCCCTCCCTGAGATGGGAGGATAAGCCCTCGTGAAATGATTTGGATTTGAAATAGTTGGTGATTTCTCCGAATGGCCTCGGCGCTGCTGTAACGGTTGTTTCGGAGCTGGAGGACCGGGAAGGGGTCTCTGGACATCGGTTGTAAATGTACAGATAAATTAGGGCCATGCTTGACTTTGATCCGTGTGCACTGAGATACCACGCAGGGTTAGAGGAGATCAGCTTTCACCGGTGGACAGACGACAGCCTGTCTATATCAAGGGAGACTTTACGAGATAAAGGGCTAAAGCCCAGAGAAAATGTTTAGGTGGCCGTGTTTAGAGTGATTCATGTGGGATACGAGGAGTCAGCTCTGTAAAAGGTCCCCTGTTGGGATACAGCCAAATCTGGCTTGCTGTCTGGAGGACACACTGTGATGTAGCTGTAGGATGTGCTTATCTAGTTACATTGATTTGCTGTGTAGTGGGATTTACATGACAGGCACTTATTTCCTTCATAAACTGCCCCGTTTTCACGCTAGCCTCACAGAATATTTAGAAATCACAATCAGAAAAATCACCTATTCAAAAATCACAATCACAGAAATCACCTATACAAATATTACATAAATCACCTATTAAAAAAACACAGAATCATTGAAATAACCTGTACAGAAATCACCTATTCTGAAATCACAGAAATCATCTATACAAATATTACATAAATCACCTATTAAAAAAACACAGAATCATTGAAATAACCTATACAGAAATCACAATCACAGAAATCATCTATACAAATATTACATAAATCACCTATTAAAAAAACACAGAATCATTGAAATAACCTATACAGAAATCACAATCACAGAAATCATCTATACAAATATTACATAAATCACCTATTAAAAAAACACAGAATCATTGAAATAACCTATACAGAAATCACCTATTCTGAAATCACAGAAATTATTGTTCAAATATAACAGAAATCACCTACACAGAAATCACTAATTCTGAAATCACCTGTTGTTCAATGTTGTTGTTGTTGCAATTTTCTGTGTTGATAACATTCGAACAATCAATCGATGTTATGTTATGGTCTTCTTTGATCTGCTACACGACCACCTACACATTAGAAAAACTTGCTCTTGATCCACCTATTTAGAAATCATAGAATCACAGAAATCACATATTCAGAAATCATTTATTAAAAAATTACAGAATTAAAAAAATTCCAGAAATGTTTACCTTCTAAAATCACCTATAAAAATCACCTATACAGAAACCACCTATTCAAAAATCACAGAAATCACCTACTCAAAAATCACAGAAATCACCTACTCAAAAATCACAGGTATCATATACAAAGAAATCACCTACACAGAAATCACAGAATCACATGTATGGCCTATACAGAAATCACAGCATCACATATATCACCTACACAGAAATCACAAAATCACATATATCACCTACACAGAAATCACCTACATAGTAATCACCTATTCAAAAATCACAGAATCACATATATCACCTATACAGAAATCAAAGAATTACATATCACCTTCACAGAAATTACCTACACAGAAATCACTGAATCACATGTATAACCTATACAGAAATCACTGAATCACATGTATCACCTATACAGAAATAACTGAATCACATGTATCACCTATACAGAAATCACTGAATCACATGTATCACCTATACAGAAATCACAGAATCACAGGAATGTGTGAGTAACAGTGTGCTAAACTCTGAGAGTGTGTTTAGAGTTTTGATACGTTTCTGGAAATGTGTTTAAACTGTATCCGGGCGTGAGCTTCAGAACTGCTCCGGCGTCAGATCCAGACAGAACAGCTGAAATTCTGATGTACCAGCAGCCGAGCGTTAGATTTAACAGTCAGCTGCTGATTCTGATTACTGGATTGTCTCGTGGGTCTGTGTTTTGTATGTGCACTGATGATTATTTATTTATTTATTTATTTATTTTAACTTCTGGAGGCGTGGCCTGACAGTGTTGTGTTACGCTGTACGCTCTTGGGTTGGTATAATAAGTTGAGTTGGACTGGATTGGATTGGATTGGATTGGACTGGATTGGACTGTGAGGGGACTCCAGTCCTGGCTGTCCTCGCGTGTCCTGTGAGTAAGACGTCTGTGCTCCTGTAAAATAACACTTAGCTCTGCCAGAACACGCTCAGCTCACTGCCCCGTAATCCAGTCCATCAGCTCCAGCACTCCCAAATCCCATTAGCAGCTCCGCCGACCACCAGGAGACAAAGACCCCCGCTTCATACCAGCTCAGACATCTCACTAGATCAGCACGCCCTGAGCAGGACCGCCCTGAGAGAGAGAGAGAGAGAGAGAGAGAGAGAGAGAGAGAGAGAGAGAGAGAGAGAGAGTGAGAGAGAGAGAGAGAGAGATGTGTAAATGTGTATGTAAGTGACTGTGTGTGTGTGACTGTATGTGTGTGTGTGTGTCTATGTGTGTATATGTGTGTGTGAGTGTGTGTGTGTGTGTGTGAGTGACTGTGTGAGTGTTTGTGAGTGTGACTGTGAATGTGTGTGTGAGTGAGTGTCTGTGTGTGTGTGAGTGTCTGTGTGTGTGTGTGTGTGTGTGTGTGTGTGTGTGTGTGTGAGAGACTGTGAGAGTGACTGTGAATGTGTGTGTGAGTGACTGAGAGTGACTGTGAATGTGTGTGTGAGTGAGTGAGTGTGTGTGAGTGTCTGTGTGTGTGAGTGTCTGTGTGTGTGTGTGGGTGGGTGAGTGTCTGTGTGTGTGAGAGTGACTGTGCGTATATATATGTGTGTGTGTGTGTGTGTGTGTGTGTGTAGGAATGAGAGTAGAGCTGGCACAGAGCCATTTGGCCGGGTGCCAGCATGACCAGGCGCTCTGTTCTCTAATTAACTCGCGCTCTGTTACGCCGGAGCTGCTCACACGTCCGTCTAGTCCAGCAGTTTCCCAGAACGTCCGAGACCCCCACACGCTCCCAGTGACGGGGGGAAAGGATGACTTCGTGATTGGTTCAGCTGGCGCTGCTTTCCTCCTCTTCCTCTTCTACTCAGTGAGCGTGCTTATTAGAGATGATGGTCATTCGGGCTGGACTGTTTAATCTGTACAGATTTCTCCACCAATCACAGTCGAGGATAATCACATGTTACAGAGCTGAGCAAAGACCACCCTTTCTTTACTGTCCAGCCAAAAGGACCCTTAAGTACAGGTTATTAGTTGGGCAGCATCAGGACCATAAACTACTACTATATATAATATCCATCCATCATCTTCTCTATAACCCTTCATACTCTGAGATTACTCTATAACCCTTTATACTCTGAGATTACTCTATAACCCTTTATACTCTGAGATTACTCTATAACCCTTTATACTCTGAGATTACTATATAACCCTTTATACTCTGAGATTACTCTATAACCCTTTATACTCTGAGATTACTCTATAACCCTTTATACTCTGAGATTACTATATAACCCTTCATACTCTGAGATTACTATATAACCCTTCATACTCTGAGATTACTATATAACCCTTTATACTCTGAGATTACTCTATAACCCTTCATACTCTGAGATTACTATATAACCCTTCATACTCTGAGATTACTATATAACCCTTTATACTCTGAGATTACTCTATAACCCTTCATACTCTGAGATTACTCTATAACCCTTTATACTCTGAGATTACTATATAACCCTTCATACTCTGAGATTACTATATAACCCTTCATACTCTGAGATTACTCTATAACCCTTTATACTCTGAGATTACTCTATAACCCTTTATACTCTGAGATTACTATATAACCCTTCATACTCTGAGATTACTCTATAACCCTTTATACGCTGAGATTACTATATAACCCTTCATACTCTGAGATTACTATATAACCCTTCATACTCTGAGATTACTATATAACCCTTTATACTCTGAGATTACTCTATAACCCTTCATACTCTGAGATTACTCTATAACCCTTCATACTCTGAGATTACTCTATAACCCTTTATACTCTGAGATTACTATATAACCCTTTATACTCTGAGATTACTCTATAACCCTTTATACTCTGAGATTACTCTATAACCCTTTATACTCTGAGATTACTATATAACCCTTCATACTCTGAGATTACTCTATAACCCTTTATACTCTGAGATTACTCTATAACCCTTTATACTCTGAGATTACTCTATAACCCTTTATACTCTGAGATTACTCTATAACCCTTCATACTCTGAGATTACTCTATAACCCTTTATACTCTGAGATTACTCTATAACCCTTTATACTCTGAGATTACTCTATAACCCTTTATACGCTGAGATTACTATATAACCCTTCATACTCTGAGATTACTATATAACCCTTCATACTCTGAGATTACTATATAACCCTTTATACTCTGAGATTACTCTATAACCCTTCATACTCTGAGATTACTCTATAACCCTTCATACTCTGAGATTACTCTATAACCCTTTATACTCTGAGATTACTATATAACCCTTTATACTCTGAGATTACTATATAACCCTTTATACTCTGAGATTACTCTATAACCCTTTATACTCTGAGATTACTCTATAACCCTTTATACTCTGAGATTACTATATAACCCTTCATACTCTGAGATTACTCTATAACCCTTTATACTCTGAGATTACTCTATAACCCTTAAAACTCTGAGATTACTCTATAACCCTTCATACTCTGAGATTACTCTATAACCCTTTATACTCTGAGATTACTCTATAACCCTTCATACTCTGAGATTACTCTATAACCCTTAAAACTCTGAGATTACTCTATAACCCTTCATACTCTGAGATTACTCTATAACCCTTTATACTCTGAGATTACTCTATAACCCTTTATACTCTGAGATTACTCTATAACCCTTTATACTCTGAGATTACTATATAACCTTTCATACTCTGAGATTACTCTATAACCCTTTATACTCTGAGATTACTCTATATACCTTTATACTCTGAGATTACTCTATAACCCTTTATACTCTGAGATTACTATATAACCCTTTATACTCTGAGATTACTCTATAACCCTTCATACCCTGAGATTACTCTATAACCCTTTATACTCTGAGATTACTCTATAACCCTTTATACTCTGAGATTACTATATAACCCTTTATACTCTGAGATTACTCTATAACCCTTCATACTCTGAGATTACTCTATAACCCTTCATACCCTGAGATTACTATATAACCCTTTATACTCTGAGATTACTCTATAACCCTTCATACCCTGAGATTACTATATAACCCTTTATACTCTGTGATTACTCTATAACCCTTTATACTCTGAGATTACTCTATAACCCTTCATACCCTGAGATTACTATATAACCCTTTATACTCTGAGATTACTCTATAACCCTTTATACTCTGAGATTACTCTATAACCCTTTATACTCTGAGATTACTATATAACCCTTTATACTCTGAGATTACTCTATAACCCTTCATACTCTGAGATTACTCTATAACCCTTTATACTCTGAGATTACTATATAACCCTTCATACTCTGAGATTACTCTATAACCCTTCATACTCTGAGATTACTATATAACCCTTTATACTCTGAGATCACTCTATAACCCTTCATACTCTGAGATTACTCTATAACCCTTTATTCTCTGAGATTACTCTATAACCCTTTATACTCTGAGATTACTCTATAACCCTTTATACTCTGAGATTACTCTATAACCCTTTATACTCTGAGATTACTCTATAACCCTTCATACTCTGAGATTACTCTATAACCCTTTATACTCTGAGATTACTCTATAACCCTTCACACTCTGAGATTACTCTATAACCCTTCATACTCTGAGATTACTATATAACCCTTTATACTCTGAGATTACTATATAACCCTTTATACTCTGAGATTACTATATAACCCTTCATACTCTGAGATTACTATATAACCCTTCATACTCTGAGATTACTCTATAACCCTTTATATTCTGAGATTACTCTATAACCCTTTATACTCTGAGATTACTCTATAACCCTTTATACTCTGAGATTACTATATAACCCTTCATACTCTGAGATTACTATATAACCCTTCATACTCTGAGATTACTCTATAACCCTTCATACTCTGAGATTACTCTATAACCCTTCACACTCTGAGATTACTCTATAACCCTTCATACTCTGAGATTACTCTATAACCCTTCACACTCTGAGATTACTATATAACCCTTCATACTCTGAGATTACTCTATAACCCTTCACACTCTGAGATTACTATATAACCCTTCATACTCTGAGATTACTTTATAACCCTTCATACTCTGAGATTACTATATAACCCTTTATACTCTGAGATTACTATATAACCCTTCATACTCTGAGATTACTATATAACCCTTCATACTCTGAGATTACTCTATAACCCTTTATATTCTGAGATTACTCTATAACCCTTTATACTCTGAGATTACTCTATAACCCTTTATACTCTGAGATTACTATATAACCCTTCATACTCTGAGATTACTCTATAACCCTTCACTCTGAGATTACTATATAACCCTTTATACTCTGAGATTACTCTATAACCCTTCATACCCTGAGATTACTATATAACCCTTTATACTCTGAGATTACTCTATAACCCTTCATACTCTGAGATTACTCTATAACCCTTCACACTCTGAGATTACTATATAACCCTTCATACTCTGAGGTTACTATATAACCCTTTATACTATGAGATTACTCTATAACCCTTTATACTCTGAGATTACTATTTAACCCTTTGTATTCTGTGATAACTACATAACCCTTCACACTCTGAGATTACTATATAACCCTTCATACTCTGAGATTAATATATAACCCTTCATACTCTGAGATTACTATATAACCCTTTATACTATGAGATTACTCTATAACCCTTCATACTCTGAGATTACTATATAACCCTTTATACTATGAGATTACTATATAACCCTTTATACTCTGAGATTACTATATAACCCTTTATACTCTGAGATTACTATTTAACCCTTTGTATTCTGTGATAACTACATAACCCTTTATACTCTGAGATTCTCATTAAAATTAGAATTTAAATTTTGGGGCAATTGTTTGATGGTTCAGGCTGTAAAGGGTTAACGTACTGTGGCTCAGATAGAGATAGGTGTGGTGCTGTGTTTGCTCTGCTGTAGTCGTTACGGGATCTTTTCATATTTTTTTTATTCCTTGACGTTTCTGTTATGTATGCAAGTGGATAGTCTTGATAATAATATCTAATCTTTCCAGAAATTTCTCCAGTGAATTAAGAATCCTGTACATTACGGCCTTTTTCACTGACGGTACGTCTCCGCGCGCTGTACGATTTCACTCTGACGCCGTTTCCAGATTGATTTTTCAGTTGCCGGTAATGTTTAACTCAAATTATACGTCATTATGTTGAAAGCAGGTCCTCCAGAAATGAGTTAAGCTTTAGAATTCACAGTAATCACCAACGATAACAAAAGCGGGCGTGTGGAGCGTGACGGATGTTGGTTCGCCGGTAACGCCGACCGGTGTAGACGTGGTTTATCAGCTCTTAGGACAGTAAGGACCGAGCCTGGGCCACAAGGGGAACCTAATACGAGCCACTCCCTGTTTAACTATGTATCACAGTAATACAGGCTGAACTGGTGATCCACAGCGTCATCGTTACAATAACAAATGCAGGTAAACGTTTTCATACTTAACCTTTAGATTTAGAATAACACGCCATAGCACTGACATCCAGCCTTATATAAATATAACAAGTGCAAAATATAATAAACAAATAGGATATAATTAAATTAGAATACTGTTCTACAGTATTTCTGTTATATAAGTATTACTTTTGTTGTTTACTTTAAGAACGTTCAGTCATGCGAGCAGGAAAAGCAGCTATTTAGAATAATCTCATATAAATAGACAATTTTATTGGTGGATATTATCGATTATCTGATTTTTTTAGCTGCTTTAAGTTGGTATCAGACATAAAGTATTTATATTTATTATTATTTCTCACAAATTGAGTTAAGTTTAGATATTCAGAAATGCAGATCTACGTGTTTATCAACATTTTATATTACATATATCATGTATTTTGTTAAGGTTTAATTTTAAATTAAAGATAATAGAAGTCCTGAATAGAAGAGCCTTAATTTTTTGCTGCATTTCCGCAAAACATGCCCAATACAGAATATAAACAGAGTGTAGTTTATTGTGTAACTCACTTGAATAGTATAGAAAACAAAAGTTGTGTCTTCTACGGGCTCTACAGTGTATTTAGAGCCCAGAGGCGAATGCTAATAAGCTTAGAACATTCTTTATGTGCGCAGACGATGAAGGTAAGAGCCTAGAATGAACAAGAAGCTGGAATAATATCAGTACCACTCAAAGTATATACATACTCCTAAGTGTTTAATGTGTTTAGATTGAGGTTTTATTTCTAAAGAAGCATATACAGTACTGTGTTAAAGGTTTAAGCCACTTGGAAATATTATTATATATATAAAGATATTTATTTCAGACAGGAAGCTTTTATTTACTCAGTAAACACTATTATTAAATATTAATCAGTATTAATAGAGTAAGTAGTGCTTTTACATACATCAGTGTGTTTATTTAACTCTTTCCAAGCTTCTCCTAAACAACCCAGTATTATTATCAGTTCTCATCTAATACCTGCTTTGACTGCTCAGTACTTCATTAAGATAAATCAAGATTTGCTGCTGAAGGAACTGAATACATTCATACAATGTCTGGGGCGTCCAGGAGAAATCTGGAACCTAACTTTGTTCTTCAAACTGGATCAAGATCTGATCTACTTCTCTCACAATAACATATTCATGTTACTTTGTATTGTATGTATGATTATTTATCTGTTCTAATCAGATCTGGTGGTGTAAATACTCGTATTGATGAAGGTGAAGACTTGTCAGCTATCAAATTGTTAATTTTTCCAGTAATCAGTATTGTTCTTTTTGTGGAAGTGGTTCCAAAATAGTAGTGCCTAACAAATTCTGCTGCCCAGCCCTGCTCAGCGTGATTCATTCTAGCTATTAATAACTTCACTTCCATCTTGTACTTTATTTAGGTTGCCTATATATATATATATATGAGAGAGCTGTCCTGGTTTGCTCTATGACTAAGTCAGCAAATTATGCCCAAGTAAACAAAGCAAGTGTACTTTTATATGTGTGTATATATATATTTACTGCAATTTTACTATCTAACCACTGTATGAACAGGTTTATCAATGTTTACAATAGCACTGCACCCTTGTGCTGCTTGTTAATGTTGGAGTGGAGCTGAAAATGGATTACAACACTGCCACCTAGTGGTCAGAGGTTTAAACACAGCACACAATGATTCACTGTCTGCCAGGAATCTGTGTATCGATACTGTGTTGTTGAGAATCGAACATAATATCCCGATATTTGATATTTTCAATATTTTTCTACACTCCTAGTATATATATATATATATATATATATATATATATATATATATATATATATATATATATATATATATATATATATATATATACTTTTTTTGTATTTTTTTTGTGTGTATATTTAAACTAAAGCAGACCAAAAAAGAAAATTTCACAGACAAAACAACAACATGGAGTGACGGTAAACAGTGCAGAGTTAAATAAACTGGAGATCTGACTTGCGTTTGTTTTGGCGGTCCCTTCAGACGAGTACACACACACACACACACACACACACACACACACACACACACACACACACACTACTACAATATTTGCAATGTCACAGGGGGCGACGGGTGACAGAATCAAAAGTATTTCCAAAGTTTCTATGTCAACAAGCTGTCAGCGTGTGGACTGGGCAGCGTGACACGTTCCAGGTCGGGCTCAGAGCGCCTAGAGCTTCACTCGAACTCCCGCTTAAAGTCTGAGACTGTTTGACAGTGAAAAACAAATCAGCTTGCTAGCATCACAGGGCTAAAGAATGTAGTCGGGTCACTTGGCCCGCTCCCACCGCCGCCTTCTCTTAGTGTGATGAAACATATGCACCCACCCCCCACCCCACCCAACAGCCCCAAGATATGCAGTGGTGTAGCTCTGGCTGTAGGGCTTATAGACTATGATTCAACTCCCTAAAGACCCAGTGCCCACCGGCATAGTGCTCTAAAACCTATAAAGAGCAGCCCAACCAGTTCACACTGTAGTCTATAATCACTGAGTAATGAGTAATGAGTAATGAGTAACTGTGTGAGTACCTGGGATTGTAAGGGGTTAACTGTACTATAGTGTTATGATCTCTGATTGTAGTTCTGCATGTGGACTGTTTATATGAGCACATGATTGTATTGTATTGTAAAGAGCTCCCTCTACTGAAACCCGGCACACGGGATGAGCAGTCAAATAAACATGCCTTGATTACTGGAGCTGGAGAATCTACTCAAAAGTTTAGGATCACTTTAGAATTTCATTTCATGCAAATTTCATGCAATTCATAAACAATATTGTCCATTTCACAATTAATGTAAGTGTATCAGATGATTTTTAAAGAATAAAAATGTTTGTATTAAAGTCTATTTTTGTATAGAGGCTTATTTTACATATAGTTCTATTATCAGTAATTCTCAGTCCTCTGTCTAAATCTCCTGGTACGACCACCAATCCAAGTTAAGGATGTTATTGGACTAATTGGTTGTTAGGACACTCTTGCTCAATTGTGATCACAGCTGAAAAACATTCTACTAATAAGTGAGTATAAAAGAGAACAACATTCTAGGTTAGTTTAGTATCTGAAGATCAGCAGTTGATGGCTTGCTGACCGACTCACAATGACCAGAAAGAAACAACTTTCTTTAGAGACCCGTCAGTCCATTGTTGTGTTAAGGAAGAAGATACTCCATTAAAACAAGAACATTTCACTGTGATCCCGAACTTTTGAGCAGTAGTGTATATATATAACATATAAAGACAGATGTGATCAGATATAGCAGAACTACAATCCCTAATGGTGATCTTGACAGATACAGATTGACTGCAGAGGCTGAAAATGACCCACAGGTGGTCCTGTGGGGGTCCTGATCATTAAAGAACAGAGTAATAAAGTATACAGAGAATCAGATGAACTACAGTCTGTGGGTGTAGCTCCTGTATGGTCAGTGGAGCTGATATCATGGCTGATCGGTGTAAATATACAGTCCTGTGTTTTGACTGGTTTTCTTATACAAGAGGTTGTTTATGTGTGATAAAGACTGAAGACTCAGTTGTTGGTGGATTTAGAACGTTCTACTCGTGTGTAAAACAGCTATTGTGATCAGATTTAGCAGAACTGCTCTGTAGCCGTCCACTGGTTCAGGTCACTGAAGGTGATCTTGACAGATACGTTGAATTAGAACGCAAACATAACCGAAATACAACAACATACGCTAATAATTAATGCTTGAAGTGACGGGTTCCTGCAAAATCCGACCTCAGTTAATGTTTCATTAGGAATAAATATCCCTGGAGTAGTGTAAACAATGCCATTTGGCTTCTTTCCCACATTTTTTATTTATTTATTTTTTTTGGTCTGACCGTCCAAGGTCAAGTCCGAGCACGGTCGCGTAGCGTTGAGGCAGCCGGAGCAGTCTGACACAGTGAGCAGCCCCTGACATTCAAGACCTGGAGAAATAATTTAGAGGCCTTGTAGTCGACACACACATCCACTCACAGTGCAGCTGACTGGCTGTTAAAGAGCAACACTGGGTCACTGCACACTTCCAGACCTCCTGCCCTCGAGCGCTCCTCAGACGCAAGCCCCTGGTGCGTTCTGGGTAAAGTCAGGTTTGACTGAAACAGTGATGCATTGACTCTGAACCTGAACTTTCATAGTTTGTACTTAGATCTGTGTGCTCTCATATTTCTCTTTACACGTACACCAATCAGACGCAACACTAAACCCACCTCCCTAATAGTATATCTCCACTAGGGGCGTGCTATATCATATCGTAAACAATAATATCGCCAACGTATTTGAATATGGTGAACGATATTATACCCTGAAATATCCATATCACCCATCATTAATTATCACATCAGGTACTACTTTTACTGTTTTTAGAAAAAGAAAAATTCACACTTTTCTCATTTCCCATCATATTTCTACTAGAGACAGATTTTATCTCCAGTATTATTCACTTTACTTCAGTTCTGGATATATGGAGATATTTGGAGTGCATTATTTAGTATTGTGACATTCTGGATCATTGACTTCTGTTACAATCTGATAAAAATTCTTGTATTTTTTAATATCTCAGTTAGGGGTGTGCCATATCATATCATATAGTATACAATAATAAAATTTTATTTTCATTTTGTTGCAGTAGTGTATTCTTGAAATATTTTTTTTATTAAATGTTTTGTAATATCGCCAAGAGTATCGTTATCATAAGAATACCATGAAATATCGTGATATTATTGTAGGGCCATATCACCCACCCCTAATCTCCACTCACTGTCCACTGTATCAGCTCCACTGACCATACAGGACCTCCACTCACTGTCCACTGTATCAGCTCCACTGACCATACAGGACCTCCACTCACTGTCCACTGTATCAGCTCCACTGACCATACAGGACCTACACTCACTGTCCACTGTATCAGCTCCACTGACCATACAGGAGCTCCACTTACAGACTGTAGTTCATCTGATTCTCTATATACTTTATTACTCTGTTCTTTAATGATCAGGACCCCCACAGGACCACCACAGAGCAGATACTATTAGGGAGGTGGGTCATTCTCAGCACTGCAGTCACACTGACATGGTGTGTGTTGTGCTGGTGTGAGTGGATCAGACTCAGCAGTGCTGCTGCTGGAGTGTTTAAACAACTTCTCAGGGTCACTGCTGGACTGAGAATCATCGTCCACCAACCAAAACTATCCAGACAGCAGTGTCCTGTGGGCGGCGTCCTGTGTCCACTGATGAAGAACTAGAGGAACACAAACTGTGCAGCAGCAGATGAGCTACTGTCTCTGACTTTACATCTACAAGGTGGACCAGCAAGTAGTAGGAGTGTCTAATAGAGTGGACAGTGAGTGGACACAGTGTTTAAACACTCCAGCAGCAGCACTGCTGTGTCTGATCCACTCACACCAGCACCACGTCAGTGTCACTGCAGTGCTGAAAATGACCCACCTCCCTAATAGTATCTGCTCTGTGGTGGTCCTGTGGGGGTCCTGATCATTAAAGAACAGAGTAATAAAGTATACAGAGAATCAGATGAACTACAGTCTGTGGGTGGAGCTCCTGTATGGTCAGTGGAGCTGATATGGCTGGTCAGTGTACATATACAGTGCTGTTAGACGTCCCATGTTCTCTGTATCAGTTTTGACTGGTTCTCTTGTACAAGAGGTTGTTTTATGTGTGATAAAGACTGAGGTCTCAGGTCTTGGTGGTCCGTGTGTCTCATTTCCTGCACTTAAACGTTCTGAATGGAGTGAAAATGCGTGTAACGAAGACCCTGTCGGAGGAAGCAGAAGTCTAATGTACCATGTTTTCCATTGGTTAATATTTAATGGAGTGTTGTGGACGTTGTGGTGTAAGGTATTGTGACATATGGATCGAAGGCTCGCGCCGTAATTACTCCATCTCTTGCTGCCCCGGCTTACCGTTGGCGAATGTCGTCATTGGTGCATCATCTCCATCCTAATTAATCTGTAGTTCACTCCATCAGCGCGAGGGTCCGGTGGTGTTCAGGGTGTGTTTCAGTAATCCTGGGATTTAGCCAATGGTGATCTCATATTCATTACCACTCAAAAGTTTGGGATCACAGTGAAATGTTCTCGTTTTAATGGAGTATCTTCTTCCTTAACACAACAATGGACTGACGGGTCTCTAAAGAAAGTTGTTTCTTTCTGGTCATTGTGAGTCGGTCAGCAAGCCATCAACTGCTGATCTTCAGATACTAAACTAACCTAGAATGTTGTTCCCTTTTATACTCACTTATTAGTAGAATGTTTTTCAGCTGTGATCACAATTGATCAAGAGTGTCCTAGCAACCAATTAGTCCAATAACATCCTTAACTTGGATTGGTGGTCGTACCAGGAGATTTAGACAGAGGACTGAGAATTACTGATAATAGGACTATATGTAAAATAAGCCTCTATACAAAAATAGACTTTAATACAAACATTTTTATTCTTTAAAAATCATCTGATACACTTACATTAATTGTGAAATGGACAATATTGTTTGTGAATTGCATGAAAATTGCATGAAATGAAATTCTAAAGTAATACTAAACTTTTGAGCGGTAGTATATATATATATATATATATATATATATATATATATATATATATATATATATATATAATTTTAGCTTGAACATCATTTTTAATTATGTAACCGAGTTCGTATTTTATTGTGTTTAGCGTTTACTGCCCTATTTCCTAAGACCTGAGCTTGTGCTTATTTTTAGTCCTCACTGAGATGTTTAATTGAAGTGGATCAGCTTGCGTTGCTGGCGTAGCTCCTCAGATGTGACCTTTCAGGTGTCGTTTGGTTTTATTTGTTTGTTTTGCTTCACCAGAACATACAGGATTACCAGGTTGCACGTTATGCCTCAATGATTTTGGCTCTTATTGGAAGCTTCTTCTCCTCTTGGGTTCGGTTCTGGTTCATATAGAGCACACGGTTTTAGAGAGTAGCTCATATAGAGCACACGGTTTTAGAGAGTAGCTCATATAGAGCACACGGTTTTAGAGAGTAGCTCATATAGAGCACACGGTTTTAGAGAGTAGCTCATATAGAGCACACGGTTTTAGAGAGTAGCTCATATAGAGCACACGGTTTTAGAGAGTAGCTCATATAGATCATAGGGGTGTACGATATATCGTCTACGATAATATCAAACAGCAATCAGAACATCTCGACTTCAGTACAGGCTGCTGAGAGTGCTCACTGAGAGTGTCCATACTGTGTACTAGCATAGGTTAAAGCTAGCATAGCTGCCTAAACTACACACCTAAAGCTGAAAGTGAGTGAACACCCTGCGCCAGGAGAAGAAACTCAGACTCAAGTTTACTTTCAATGCAAGTCTTTACTTTTAATGCAAGTCTTTACTTTTAATGCAAGTCTTTACTTTCAATGCAAGTCTTTACTTTTAATGCAAGTCTTTACTTTCAATGCAAGTCTTTACTTTCAATGCAAGTCTTTACTTTCAATGCAAGTCTTTACTTTCAATGCAAGTCTTTACTTTTAATGCAAGTCTTTACTTTCAATGCAAGTCTTTACTTTTTTAATGCAAGTCTTTACTTTCAATGCAAGTCTTTACTTTCAATGCAAGTCTTTACTTTCAATGCAAGTCTTTACTTTCAATGCAAGTCTTTACTTTTAATGCACTTTCAATGCAAGTCTTTACTTTTAATGCAAGTCTTTACTTTTAATGCAAGTCTTTACTTCCAATGCAAGTCTTTACTTTCAATGCAAGTCTTTACTTTCAATGCAAGTCTTTACTTTTTTAATGCAAGTCTTTACTTTCAATGCAAGTCTTTACTTTCAATGCAAGTCTTTACTTTCAATGCAAGTCTTTACTTTTAATGCACTTTCAATGCAAGTCTTTACTTTTTTAATGCAAGTCTTTACTTTCAATGCAAGTCTTTACTTTCAATGCAAGTCTTTACTTTCAATGCAAGTCTTTACTTTTAATGCACTTTCAATGCAAGTCTTTACTTTTAATGCAAGTCTTTACTTTCAATGCAAGTCTTTACTTTCAATGCAAGTCTTTTCTTTCAGTGCAAGTCTTTACTTTTAATGCGAGTCTTTACTTTTAATGCGAGTCTTTACTTTCAACGCGAGTCTTTACTTTCAATGCAAGTCTTTACTTTTAATGCAAGTCTTTACTTTCAATGCAAGTCTTTACTTTCAATGCAAGTCTTTACTTTTAATGCAAGTCTTTACTTTTAATGCAAGTCTTTACTTTCAATGCAAGTCTTTACTTTCAATGCAAGTCTTTACTTTCAATGCAAGTCTTTACTTTTAATGCAAGTCTTTACTTTCAATGCAAGTCTTTACTTTCAATGCAAGTCTTTACTTTCAATGCAAGTCTTTACTTTCAATGCAAGTCTTTACTTTCAATGCACGTCTTTACTTTTAATGCACTTTCAATGCAAGTCTTTACTTTTTTAATGCAAGTCTTTACTTTCAATGCAAGTCTTTACTTTCAATGCAAGTCTTTACTTTCAATGCAAGTCTTTACTTTTAATGCACTTTCAATGCAAGTCTTTACTTTTAATGCAAGTCTTTACTTTCAATGCAAGTCTTTACTTTCAATGCAAGTCTTTTCTTTCAGTGCAAGTCTTTACTTTTAATGCGAGTCTTTACTTTTAATGCGAGTCTTTACTTTCAACGCGAGTCTTTACTTTTAATGCAAGTCTTTACTTTTAATGCAAGTCTTTACTTTCAATGCAAGTCTTTACTTTCAATGCAAGTCTTTACTTTCAATGTGAGTCTTTACTTTCAATGCGAGTCTTTACTTTCAATGCAAGTCTTTACTTTTAATGCAAGTCTTTACTTTCAATGCAAGTCTTTACCTTTAATGCAAGTCTATGGAACCAGATTCCCCAGTTGATTCTGAAGCATTCTTATTGGTCCACTCGTCGTGGAAGTTTTATATGATGTAATCGGCAGCTGTCGTGTTCCGGTGATGCTCCAGCTCGAGAGTGGACGGAGCTTTTCCGCTGTTACTGGTCGTTCGGTGCGGCGGAGCTGCTTTCACATGGAAACATGTTCGCCTGGTTATTTTTTCCTCACCTTTGAAATGTCACTCATGATTCAAGGCCTGTTGTGCCTTCGCACCCCCCCCTTCCACCCCCACCGTATCTCTTCTTTTCCCCCCTTCTTCCCGAGGCATTGATCGCATCGGTCCTTTAATATTGGTGACAGCTAATACACTTCTAAATGATCAGTTATTATCTCTGGGGCCTCGTTCCATGTGCCCCGCTGTTTCCAAAGGTCATCCCTCTGTCTTCCTGTATCGACCCGCTCGCCCGGTAACGTGGACTGGGACTTATTGAAAGTGAAGGCTGAGGAGCGCGTTTCCATCAGGTTGCAGTCGGGTCTTTCAGGGGCGGCTTTTAAAAGGCTCTTTGACTCGCGCCCGCTCCGTGAATAGAGCAGCTTCAGGAGACATAATGGACACGCCGATGGTGGAGACGGTCTCTGAACATAGGCGTGAGAGTGAGCGGAGCTGCTTAGTATCATAATTAAATTAACAGATAATCACATATACTAGAGTAACGTGTAGAGTAATGGGACGACATCCCTACACTGACCAGCTACATACAGGGTTCAGTAGAGTAGACTAGTATCAGCATCTCATACCATCAGCTACTGAAACACCAACACACCACACATACCCTTCAGTATATTTCAGTATATTTACTGTTTAAATACTGAATTAATTATTTATACTAATAATAAATTATTTTACTCACTTTAATAAAAACAGGAGCTACATTAAACAAACAGAACACTTCTGAAAGTTTTTTATTATAGTTAATATAATATAATATTATTATTTATTATAGTGTTTATTTATAGAGGCAGTAAATAAAGCAGCGTCTTCTCCTTAACTCAGTTTCACATCTGGACCTTTATAAACATATACACCTCTCCATTCTTGCCTCGACAGTGACTCTCCGCCTCCACTTCTCTTTATTACACCACCTTATTCTTTCTCTGACTCGCTTTACTCTCAGACTCTCCATTCCTGCCTCGACAGTGACTCTCCGCCTCCACTTCTCTTATTACAGCACCCTATTCTTTCTCTGACTCGCTTTAATCTCCAACTCTCCATTCCTGCCTCAACATTGACTCTCCGCCTCACTTTACTCTCCTGACTTTCTTTACTCTCCTGCTTTACTTTACTCTCCTGACTCACTTTACTCTCCTGACTCACTTTACTCTCCTGACTCACTTTACTCTCCTGACTCACTCACTTTGTTTAGATCTTTGCTGAGGTTTAATAAGTTGGAACAGACACTGAGTTTCAGTACTGCACACTGAGCTGTACTGAGATCAGTTATCAGGGCTGATTATGTGAACACAGCTGCTCAGTGTTCTTATGTTATTGACGATATGATTGATAGAGTAATGTATTGATGCTCAGGTTATTATGATATGATAATAAAGGTGGTATTGGTGACCTTTAGCTGCGCAGCATGCACACAATAAAATAATAGTAGACTTTTACTGCGAGCTGTGACTGCCTGTCAATAACGTGACCTCATTATCGATCGACCTGCATTATTTTAACTAAAGCAGCTTTTAGGATTCTTTGAATGATTGACGTGGTGACACTTCATAGC
>CM038725.1:2582588-2615088 GCA_021613375.1 Megaleporinus macrocephalus | reverse complement strand
TGAAAAGCGCCCTGCTCGGTAATCTCGGGGGTCCCGCAAATTCCTTCAGGTGAAGAAGTTGGGTGGGCGGAGGGGGGTGGGGGGAGTGAGCCGAGAGAAACCCAGTACTTAATCCATTAATGACAGCTTTGTGTCCCTGAGAGCTCGAAGCATTACCCACCCGAACCTCTCCCCCAGACCTGTGTGCCAGTGACACACTCTCTCTCGTTAGGCTGCGTATCGTCACTGTCCAATCAAAAACGAGTATCTCCAAAATACCAGCTTTACAGTACAGCACAGAAACCGCCTTCACTTTCAATTCAATTCAATTCAATTCAATTCAAGTTTATTTTTGTGGCTCTTTTTACAGCGATGTTGTCTCAAAGCAGCTTTACAGAGTTTTGAAAACAGACAGTTACAACATATATCCTCCAGTGAGCAAACCAGAGGCAACAGTGACAAGAACACCTCCCACAGACTGGAGGAAGAAACCTTGGGAGGAACCAGACTCACAATGGGAGACACGTCCTCCTCTGATCAAACAGTGTTTACAGTTTAATAAACTAAACACCAAAGAAAACAGTCTCTGTTTGAAATCTGGATAGCAAAGCTTTAGAAGCTGCACAGGTAGAGGCAGTCTCTGACTAAGGCAGTCTCTGACTGAGGCAGTCTCTGACTGATTCTTTATGTAAAGTGGGCTGAAACAGTCCCATCCTATCTCAGTGCTGGTGTATCTGGATGGTACAGTGATGTAACTGAGGGTGTAGCAGTAGATACAGATGGACAGGAGAGCTGGCTGGTGATGGTGAGGAGGAGGTCCTGTTGGTCAGTCCTCCAACAGCGTTCCAGTCAATGGAACCGAGCTATTTTGGAGCATTTCTATTGGTCCATTCATCGTTACATTTACAGGCATTGTGAACAGCAACTGTCGTGTTCAGATGATGTAGAAAAATTAATATTAAAATTGGAGATGCACATTTTTCCTGGACAGCGATGATGATGATCTTGTGCTCACAGACCGTGTGTAATGTACCGTAAGAGGTGCTGCAGTGTATCTTGTGTAAATCCATTGCAACACTTGGTTTCCTGAGTTTCATGCTGGTGAATGTGGTTGTTATTAGGGCTGTGATTTAGCAAGAACCTGGCGATACAATACGTATAGTGATACAGCGCTCACGATTTAATATATTGCGATACTGCAAGTATATTATTGATATATTGTGATTTTTTTAAATCCTACTATTAAAACACACCACTGTATGAACAGGTTTATCAATGTTTACAATAGCATTGCACCCTTGTGCTGCTTGTTAATGTTGGAGTGGAGCTGAAAATGGATTACAACACTGCCATCTAGTGGTCAGAGGTTTAAACACAACACACACTGATTCACTGTCTGCCAGGAATCTGTGTATTGATACTGTGTTTTTGAGAATCGAGTATCACTAAACATAATATCCCGATATTCAATATTTTGATATTTTCTTACACCCCAAGTTTTATACCTTTTCTAGCTATGTTTTCTCAGATTTCTTCCTTAATAAACCATTGTCATTTGCATACCATTATTTAATTTTAAGCAGAATCTCTCTCTCTCTCTCTCTCTCTCTCTCTCTCTCTCTCTCTCTCTCTCTCTCTCTCTCTCTCTCTCTCTCTCTCTCTCTCTCTCTCTCTCTCTCTCTCTCTCTCTCTGAGCTGCTGCTGAGTTTGTATCTTATCTCTGTCTGGTTTCTCCTCCCGAGTTCACCCAGGACAAGGACGCAGCCTGAAACACACTGTATTGTTTCTCTATGAGTTTATTATCAAATAAATATTAAACTATCCAGAAAAGGAGGACCCGGTCTGCTATCAGCGGACCATGAAAAGACTAGTGTTACTTTATCAGACCATGCTAACTTCTGCCTGCTGCGTTCTCAGACCTTTATACACATTAAACTGTGTAGAACTATTTATTCTTTTTTACTTACATCACTACGTACTTTATATCTAATACCTTCTGGGGGTTTTGTTAATCCAGAAGTTTCATCAGGTCCATGTAGAGCCATATTCCTGTATTCCTGACGTAATCTTCAGATGTTTCTTGAGATTCACTCTTGAAGATAGAATCTAACTGTATTTGCTGATTTAGTGTTAAAGTCTAACCTGAGCTGATAGTTTAAAACTCTTTATCTGATCAATAAGTGTGTGTTCACCAGTAAGAACAGCAGATCTGATTAGAACAGATGTAAATAATCAGACATACAATACAAAGTAACATGAATATGTTATTGTGAGAGAAGTAGATCAGATCTTGATCCAGTTTGAAGAACAAAGTTAGGTTCCAGATTTCTCCTGGACGCCCCAGACATTGTATGAATGTGTTCAGTTCCTTCAGCAGCAAATCTTGATTTATCTTAATGAAGTACTGAGCAGTCAAAGCAGGTATTAGATCAGAACTGATAATAATACTGGGTTGTTTAGGAGAAGCTTGGAAAGAGTTAAATAAACACACTGATGTATGTAAAAGCACTACTTACTCTATTAATACTGATTAATATTTAATAATAAAGTGAGTTTTACTGAGTAAATAATGGAAAATAACTTTTTAAATGTATAAATTTCCCCAAAATGACTGAAACTTTTTCACAGCACTGTGTTTTATAATGATTTGATGAAAGAATTCTGTTATACAGACTTTATTTCTGGTAAATGTGATTCACTACATAACTGAGTTATAAGTTATTCTAATAGTTCTCAGGGTTAACTAGGTAACTAACTACTAATCAGGTAATACGTGTCTTAGTTGTTATAGAAAGTTTTCCCAGCATTTACATAAAATTAAATGACTAGACTGTTGTTTATTGAGTTATAAATGTAGAAAACTAACTTTAATTAATTGTATGCGAGTTATAACAGTCAAAACCAGACATGTGCTGTATCTATGACAACATAACCACAACTAAATATCATCCTACGTTCAGCCTCAAGCCAGAAATGTGAATATTCAGGTTTTCCTGGTGAAATAAAACAATATATAGAAAATAACTACAGTTGAATTTACAGAGAATTGTGTTTAGGATTAGTTTGGCTGTCTAGATATTTCTTTCTACGCTGAAGCCCCCGGTTAGGTGTGGTCTTGCCTCTAGCGTTGCTGCAGGGTGTCTGATTTACTGACACTGAGTAACTATGTGGGGAGGAGCTAGTGGAACACCGGCTCCGAGTCCTGTGGTCAGATTTCTGATGACAGGAATGTGGGGGTCGTTTTTATCGCGGCCGGCGCTGTTGTTGTTGCGCCATTGGCTAATCCGAGCGAGGCGGGCAGTCAGGAGTCACTCTGTCTAGTGATGCCATGCCATAAAAATGTGGGAGTGGACGAGTGTTTTCACTTCAGCTCCTGCATAAAGACCACATTTAATGAAACGACTGACGTCACTTGATGTCAAACTATATAACAATCATTAAAACACGGAACGGACCGCTTGGCTTTTAATAGAGACTCAAAGTTTGTTTAAGGTGTAACGCCTGCTCTTTTATTTCATCACCTGCTCGTTTATATTTTATAATTGACTGCTTTTTGACTGTTTTGATGTAGGGCTGCTAGGATTGCTAACTATATATATATATATATATATACCTTGCTGTCCACAAAAAACATGTTTTTTCATTTATATATTTTATTTTTCTGCATGACCTGTCGTTTACATTGTGTGAAATACTACAAAATAGCTTGGATATATATATATATATATATATATATATAAATATATAAAACATTTCACTCTGCATCCATTTGTATTGTTTACAAGTCTACAGCAGTTGTAATGTTGTACAACAAAGTATATGTGAAGCTTCACCACTTATAGATTACTTCATTCTGGTTTCTGCTTCACTTTAGAAATATCAGGGATTAAATATTCAAAACAGCGTCCATTAATATTATTGATTTTTGCCATCTCCGAGAAAAAACCCATCTGTATGACTGATGTAGGGTCAGCATGGTTTCGTGCAGGACTCTGTATACCAGTCATCCAGTAATCTGCTCATTACTCTGATCATGAATTCAACAATCTGTTTATTTGTTTGTTTTTAAAGCCAAACCTTAAATCCATAACCATAGATATAAACTATACATACAAAACCAAGCAGAGCCTTTTTAAAGACTCAGAAATACTTTACTGGGTATATCAGTTAAAAAGACTTTTATGCACAACCTGGAAGCTTTAGTTTCTATATCTTTACCATAAACTAATTTCATCTTTCAAGCTTCCATGAATTCCTCATTTACTTGTTTCTGATAATAACAAATGCTGATTTCAGTTCATTGTTTATTTTATTAATAAAAAATATTTTGTAACTGCAACATGACTCAGAATAAACCCTTATGTGTTCACTGTGGAGTTTGATAGGAACTGTTGATGTTCGTAAACATTTGCAGTCGAGAACATATTTACAAACACTGTTTTTGTTTATGAAGTAAATAAATAAGAATTAAAATAATGATTTAAGATCAAAAACAATATTTTTAATGAACACTTGGAACATTAAATAATGAAATAACAGACATACGCAGCAGTACATACAGTAACATAGAGATACTCAGCAGTACATACAGTAACATAGACACTCAGCAGTACATACAGTACCATAGAGACACTCAGCAGTACATACAGTAACATAGAGACACTCAGCAGTACATACAGTAACATGGAGACACTCAGCAGTACATACAGTAACATAGAGACACTCAGCAGTACATACAGTAACATAGAGATACTCAGCAGTACATACAGTAACATAGACACTCAGCAGTACATACAGTAACATAGAGATACTCAGCAGTACATACAATAACAGAGACACTCAGCAGTACATACAGTAACATAGAGACACTCAGCAGTACATACAATAACATAGACACTCAGCAGTACATACAGTAACATAGACACTCAGCAGTACATACAGTAACATAGAGACACTCAGCAGTACATACAGTAACATAAAGACACTCAGCAGTACATACAGTAACATAGACACTCAGCAGTACATACAGTAACATAGAGATACTCAGCAGTACATACAGTAACATAGAGACACTCAGCAGTACATACAGTAACATAGACACTCAGCAGTACATACAGTAACATAGATACTCAGCAGTACATACAGTAACATAGAGATACTCAGCAGTACATACAGTAACAAAGAGACACTCAGCAGTACATACAGTAACATAGACACTCAGCAGTACATACAGTAACATAGACACTCAGCAGTACATACAGTAACATAGACACTCAGCAGTACATTCAGTAACATAGACACTCAGCAGTACATACAGTAACATAGAGATACTCAGCAGTACATACAGTAACATAGAGACACTCAGCAGTACATACAGTAACATAGAGACTCAGCAGTACATACAGTAACATAGACACTCAGCAGTACATACAGTAACATAGAGATACTCAGCAGTACATACAGTAACATAGAGACACTCAGCAGTACATACAGTAACATAGAGACACTCAGCAGTACATACAGTAACATAGACACTCAGCAGTACATACAGTAACATAGAGACACTCAGCAGTACATACAGTAACATAGAGACACTCAGCAGTACATACAGTAACATAGAGACACTCAGCAGTACATACAGTAACATAGACACTCAGCAGTACATACAGTAACATAGAGACACTCAGCAGTACATACAGTAACATAGACACTCAGCAGTACATACAGTAACATAGAGATACTCAGCAGTACATACAGTAACATAGAGACACTCAGCAGTACATACAGTAACATAGAGATACTCAGCAGTACATACAGTAACATAGAGACACTCAGCAGTACATACAGTAACATAGAGACACTCAGCAGTACATACAGTAACATAGACACTCAGCAGTACATACAGTAACATAGAGACACTCAGCAGTACATACAGTAACATAGACACTCAGCAGTACATACAGTAACATAGAGACACTCAGCAGTACATACAGTAACATAGAGACACTCAGCAGTACATACAGTAACATAGACACTCAGCAGTACATACAGTAACATAGAGACACTCAGCAGTACATACAGTAACATAGAGACACTCAGCAGTACATACAGTAACATAGACACTCAGCAGTACATACAGTAACATAGAGATACTCAGCAGTACATACAGTAACATAGACACTCAGCAGTACATACAGTAACATAGACACTCAGCAGTACATACAGTAACATAGAGATACTCAGCAGTACATACAGTAACATAGACACTCAGCAGTACATACAGTAACATAGACACTCAGTAGTACATACAGTAACATAGAGACACTCAGCAGTACATACAGTAACATAGAGACACTCAGCAGTACATACAGTAACATAGAGACACTCAGCAGTACATACAGTAACATAGAGACACTCAGCAGTACATACAGTAACATAGACACTCAGCAGTACATACAGTAACATAGACACTCAGCAGTACATACAGTAACATGGGAAATGAATACGGGGAGAGTTTAATCATGTTGTGTGTTAGAAGGGGTTTGATAAGCTGTACTATTGTAACTAATCACTGCTGATTTATTGGTGGTATGAAGGTTCAGTAGAGTGATTGCTGTGCACAGGTGAGCTGCAGTTGTCACAGCTGAATCATATCATCAGTCTTTTATTAGTTGTTCCGCTGCCACTGACTTTCTGAACTGTGACAGATCTGAATGAAGCAGATTACACGTTGCTTTGTGTGTCGTGTGATTGATGGCCAGCCTGCGTGCTATGCTATGTTCAGAGCCAACGCACTGTTTGAGCAACGTCCTCATCAAACAAGCTCGGCGAGGCTGAACGGCAGACGCAGGTTCCGTGTGTGAATGATGTTTCATGCACCTTCGCATTGTCATATTAAACCCTTGCGTGAATGAAGGTCTGTGTGTACTCTGGGGCTGACAGGTGATAGCCAGTTAAATACGATATTAAAGGTGTTTCAGCATCACAACACGCTCAACCGCCGCTCTGGAAGTATGCGGCACACCCAGGGAATTGCCACGTTGTCGTTAGTGTGTAATAAAGTTGTTTCAGTGCTGAAATCTTGGCATTCGTCTTTCCAGAAACATCTCACGCAAGGCTAGAGATACCGATTCCCCCGTCTCAGTGAGAGCTGCTTTTATATCATCCAACACGCTCTTATATAAAGCTCGACTCTAACTTGGTACTAGTTTACATTTAGCTGCTGTTGTCATATGACTTTAGGGCTGGGCGATATAGGAAAAAAATCTTATCACAATAATTTTTTTCATATCAGTCAATATCAATATATATCACGATATAAATCAAATCACTATTGCCTTTTTATTTAAAGTGAGAAGTGAAGATATAAAATTTCAACATTTTGTTAAATTGTTTTTTATCTTCTAATTTATTTTCTATTTTCTAGAACACAACTGTAGTTCATAAACAGTGTTCACTCACAGACACTGTGTTAAGCAGGCTGTTGCTAGTTCTTTAATTTGGTTCTGAGGAAAGGACTTGTTTATGTTTGCGGTGAGTCGACTCTCTGTCTGCTCTAATTGTTGGTTTAGCGATTCTGTTTTCGTTTTTTATTATTATACTGTATTGATTCTCAAAAACACATCAGTATCAGTGTTTAATCAATCGTTTACAATCAGATATTTTTGACCGATGATGTATTATGTGTATTTGTAAACTCCAGCATTTATACTGTTCTCCTCCAACATAAACCAGTAGTGTAAGGGCGCACCGCTAACGTTAGTGCTTGTGATATATGCTTGTGGTACCATATATATATATATATATATATATATATATATATATATATATATATATCCGTTAATCATCTCAAGTCTTAATTTTAAACACTTTAAACACTTTAAAAATTTCTTTATTTTCCAAAAGGGTCGTATTGTTTGTATATGACAATCATTATTTATTATTAATTTATTAATGATTATTATCATTATCATTATTATTATTATTATTATTATTATTATTAAGCATTTCTTATCATTATTAAGCATTGTCAAGCATTAATTGGTACCATAAAATTAATTATTACATACAAATACCTCAGCACTCATAAATAACATACTTTTTTCAGACGCATTATTATAATTATAAATTGTTACTATTAATTATTATTAAGCATTTCTGATTACTGATGGCATAAAATTCATTATTACATACATATTCTGCACTACATACTTTTTTTCATAAACATTTCTAATTATTAATTATTATTATAAAGCATATCTTATTATTATTGGTGTTTTTTACATTGGGTTGTCACAATGTTGTCAGAACGTTACTACTAAATATTGTTGTTTATAGTATTATTACTACTTATTTGTGAACGTCCAGGAGGTTCCATGCAGATATAATGAATCTTATTAAGGATTCTAGGAGGTTGTGACTACAACATTCCTACAACATTGTCAGACAACGTTGTAACAACTTTCTTTGGAATACCATCTCAACACTGTGGACACAGTAACTGTGCTTGCAGTACATACAGTCCAGACGTGTGTTAGAGGAACTGCCTGTACCTGCCTGAGCTTCTAATTTTAGCACCTGTCCCCGAGTGTATTAACTTATGAGCCACACTGTGTACACTGTCTTATACTCTCTGCTCTCGTAACCAGTGGTCACATAACCAAAGCTAAATCCAGCCATATGCCATAAATCAGAAAGGTCAGTGATCAATGATTGGCTAGCAAGATCATATTTATAGTTGTTGGTTACACTCTGAGCTTTAACCAAGCAAATCTTTTAGAGTGTAGTTAATATTTATATACTGTGTGTTATGTGTATGTTGACCTGTAGTAAGGTTTCTATATATTTAGACCCCCCTCGTATATTTAGGCACATTTCTATAGCAGCTTTCATGCTTTAAATATCTGGAATGTTTGTCATCGGATCTTCTATACAATTTATCACCGCTGTAAACTTACGCAGAGTCTCAGCTATCTGTTTATATTTTCCTTCCAAAACCAAAACATATATATATATATATATATATATATATATATATATATATATATATATATATATATACAGTACAAAGTATCATGAATATGTTAGTGTGAGAGAAGTAGATCAGATCTTGATCCAGTTTGAAGAACAAAGTTAGGTTCCAGATTTCTCCTGGACGCCCCAGACATTGTATGAATGTGTTCAGTTCCTTCAGCAGCAAATCTTGATTTATCTTAATGAAGTACTGAGCAGTCAAAGCAGGTATTAGATGAGAACTGATAATAATACTGGATTGTTTAGGAGAAGCTTGGAAAGAGTTAAATAAACACACTGTCATATGGAAAACATTACTTACTCTATTAATACTGTTTAATATTTAATAATAAAGTGTTTACTGAGTAAATATAAGCTTCCTATGATAATTTCATTATGAATAGACGAATAGAAATGCTCCAAAATAGAACCCCTTTATAGTAACTTACCTATATATATATATATATATTGTCGCTGTCCAATGAAAAACATTTGATTTTGAGTTTTCTACATCATTTGAACTCGCCAGTGTGAAAATGAATGGACCAATAGAAGTGCTCCAAAATAGCTTGGAAAACATTCTGTTTCCATTGACGTCTGTTGAAAGTCTCTCCTGTAATTGCAATTTTAAAGATACTTGTTTTTCATTGGACACCGACTATATATATACATATATATATATATATATATATATATATATATATATATATATATGTGTATATATATGTATATATGCCTGTGTGACTGCCTCTCTGGTGTCATTCCAGGTTGACACTGAAAGATATCTCTGAGTTCTGCTCGACACTGTAATGGTCTACCTGCTTCTTATTAATAGCCTCTTATCAGGAATGCTGTAGGACTCAAAGCAGGTTTATCCTGGAGGAGATGTGGTAGTCTGGTGTTGTCACGGCTGCTATCTGACCCCACCTTGAGCTAAGGCTATTAAAAGCTTTCTAAACAGACTTGGGGACTCGATTCAGGTCCTGTTACATCCTCATGCCACCCCGGCGTACAGGATTGCAGTGGCAGTCAACTTTGGCCTTCAGTATCTCTGGTCATTAACCAGGTAATCCAGATAAACGGAGAACCTGGGCATGTTTACAGAAGCCTGCCGCGGGACAGACGAGTAAAGACAGAGACGCTCAGTCGGCGTGGCTGAAGGGACGAGTGTGTCTTTCTGTGATTGTAAACACAGATCAGTCCTCAGCTAATCCGGCCAGCTCCTCCTAAAATTAGCTGCCAAGTGAGAATGTAGTGTGTACGTCAGGCTCGCGTGGAGCACGTGGAACACAGAAGAGGCCACTGTTGTGTTAGTTATCAAGTCATCTGACGGTTGCTATGATGATTAATCAGCTTTAAATGACAATAACATACATATAACTACCCACCTGCCCAGACTGATCGTTGGGCCCCGGGTCATACCAGCTACCTAGCCTCAGACTAGTTGCCTCACCTCCATTACAGACTCTACTGAAATGAATGTGGACCCTTACTCGTTACCCCCAACCTTCTACCTTCATTACTGTTAATATTACTCTCACTGCTCTATACTACCTACAGTTACTCTAGTTACATCATATTAGGGTTATATAAGCACACCTGAGCAGCTGAACAGGAGTGTATGGTGGTGCAGTGATATTTTCAGTACTGTATGGTAGGGGTGGGCAATACGGCCCTACAATAATATCACGATATTTCATGTTTTTTATGCAATAACGATACTCTTGGCGATATGAAAAAACACTGAATTAAAAAAATATTTCAAGAATACGCTACAAAATGAAAAATAAATTTTATTATTGCATACAATATGATATGGCACACCCCTAACTGAGATATTAAAAAATACAAGAATTTAAATCAGATTGTAACAGAAGTCAATGATCCAGAATGTCACGATACTAAATAATGCACTCCAAATATCTCCATATATCCAGGACTGAAGTAAAGTGAATGATACTGGAGATAAAATCTGTCTCTAGTAGATATAGAATGGGAAATGAGAAAAGTGTAGTACCTGATGTGATAATTAATGATGGGTGATATGGCACGATATTTCACGGTATAATATCGTTCACCATATTCAAAAATGTTGGCGATATTATTGTGTACGATACGATATAGCACGCCCCTACTGTATGAGTAGATTGACCCAAGGAGAAGAAGGATTTGTCCCCTCCATGTGAGTCTTGGTTCCTCCTAGGGGTGTAAGAAAATATCAAAAATATCGAATATGGGGATATTATGTTTAGTGATACTGTATAGATTCTCAAAAACACAGTATCGATACACAGATTTCTAGCAGACAGTGAATCATTGTGTGTTGTGTTTAAACCTCTGACCACTAGATGGCAATGTTGTAATCCATTTTCAGCTCCACTCCAACATTAACAAGCAGCACAAGGGCGCAGTGCTATTGTAAACATTGATAAACCTGTTTATATAGTGGTGTGTTCTAATAGTATGACTTGAAAAATCGCAATATATAATTATATAGATATATTGAATCGTGACGCAGTCACAGCCCTAGCTCCTCCTAAGGTTTCCTCCTCCAGCTCTGAGGGAGTTTCTCCTCATCACTGTCGCCTCTGGCTTGCTCACCGAGGGGTTTCTATGACTTTATGCTTCTTCTTGTGCTCTGTTGAATCTGTCTTACTACTAAGCGCTATACAAATAAATAAAAAAAAATTTGATTTTGGCTTTTAATTGTATGAAAATAGAATAAACTAGGAAGTTTTATACCATTAAAAGACTTTAAACCATAAAAAACACAATGTGGGGAGAAATAGAAGTTGATGGGTGTGTCCATGACGGGCCACTGTCCATGAAAGAGACGCTATTAGGTTGAGGATGTTTGGATTGTGTCCCCTTTTGCCTCGGGGCTTCCTCTGATCCTCTAATTCTCACACTTGGTTCACTCACTTCTTTCATAGCCTGCTTCCTGAAGTGCCCTCTCAGATTAAAGCGCAGCCGTAAAGAGGTGGCTGGGTTTCATGCCTTTGGTGAAAAGGCGAGTCAGTCAGTGATTACCAGTTGTCTTCTCTTCTGTGCTGTGGTTTGCTGGGGAGGGTACTGGTGTATATATATATATATATATACACCTTTCTGCTCTAACTAGTCTCCATATATGTGGTAATAGTCTCAGGAGGGACTACTTTTTTCTGTTTTAACTAGTCTCCATATATGTGGTAATAGTCTCAGGAGGGACTACTTTTCTGCTCTAACTAGTCTCCATATATGTGGTAATAGTCTCAGGAGGGACTACTTTTCTGCTCTAACTAGTCTCCATATATGTGGTAATAGTCTCAGGAGGGACTACTTTTCTGTTATAACTAGTCTCCATATATGTGGTAATAGTCTCAGGAGGGACTACTTTTCTGTTATAACTAGTCTCCATATATGTGGTAATAGTCTCAGGAGGGACTACTTTTCTGCTCTAACTAGTCTCCATATATGTGGTAATAGTCTCAGGAGGGACTACTTTTCTGCTCTAACTAGTCTCCATATATGTGGTAATAGTCTCAGGAGGGACTACTTTTCTGTTATAACTAGTCTCCATATATGTGGTAATAGTCTCAGGAGGGACTACTTTTCTGTTATAACTAGCCTCCATATATGTGGTAATAGTCTCAGGAGGGACTACTTTTCTGCTCTAACTAGTCTCCATATATGTGGTAATAGTCTCAGGAGGGACTACTTTTCTGCTCTAACTAGTCTCCATATATGTGGTAATAGTCTCAGGAGGGACTACTTTTCTGCTCTAACTAGTCTCCATATATGTGGTAATAGTCTCAGGAGGGACTACTTTTCTGCTCTAACTAGTCTCCATATATGTGGTAATAGTCTCAGGAGGGACTACTTTTCTGTTATAACTAGTCTCCATATATGTGGTAATAGTCTCAGGAGGGACTACTTTTCTGTTCTAACTAGTCTCCATATATGTGGTAATAGTCTCAGGAGGGACTACTTTTCTGTTTTAACTAGTCTCCATATATGTGGTAATAGTCTCAGGAGGGACTACTTTTCTGTTCTAACTAGTCTCCATATATGTGGTAATAGTCTCAGGAGGGACTACTTTTCTGTTCTAACTAGTCTCCATATATGTGGTAATAGTCTCAGGAGGGACTACTTTTCTGTTATAACTAGTCTCCATCTATGTGGTAATAGTCTCAGGAGGGACTACTTTTCTGTTCTAACTAGTCTCCATATATGTGGTAATAGTCTCAGGAGGGACTACTTTTCTGTTCTAACTAGTCTCCATATATGTGGTAATAGTTTTTTTTGGTATGAGCTACTAGTTGCCTAAGTTTCCTTCAGGATTAGTAAAGTATCTGCCCACCCATGTACCTATGGTTTGTAAAAAGCTGACTTTGTTTCAGTGAAATGGGACTCGGTTACATCTCAAACCCTAAGGTAGAAGCTTCCAGAGCAGTTATACAGTTTTTATAGTGGTTTACCAAAAATTCCAAGTCTCCAAAGCTGGAATAGCCTTTAGTGCTATCTAGGCCGTGTCTCCATCCAGGTTTCTTTCATTAGGCTGGAATGGCGGGGCTGCAGGTAGATCGCTATGGAAATGAACACCTTTGATGAAAGTCTCTTTAAGCTTTAGTTGTCAAGCTCCCATCAAAAATCGATGCGTTAAGGAGGCTCCCCGCTGCGTCAAGCTTGAAAGTGAATTTGTGCCTCCAACTTTGCCATCCCCTGTAGGCCTGGCCTGGGTTCAAAGGTCAGTCGCCTTCCCAGCATCCCTTGGCCCCTGCCATCATCAATCATAATCTGCCAAACACCATTCGTTTGTCACCGGACCCCCCCGCCGATTCAGATGGCCGTATCTCTTTTCACATCAAATTGGCTGAAACTCCTCTGCGGCAGAACACAAGCGCGTCTGTGTTTAAACTCCGCTACAGATTAGAGAGAGAGAGAGAGAGAGAGAGAGAGAGAGAGAGAGAGAGAGAGAGAGAGAGAGAGAGAGAGAGAGAGAGACAGAGAGAGAGAGAGAGAGAGACAGAGACAGAGAGAGAGAGAGAGACAGAGACAGAGAGAGAGAGAGAGAGAGAGACAGAGAGAGAGAGACAGATAGAGAGGGAGAGATAGAGAGAGAGAGAGAGAGAGAGAGAGAGAGAGAGAGAGAGAGAGAGAGAGAGAGACAGAGACAGAGAGAGAGAGAGAGAGAGACAGAGAGAGAGAGACAGATAGAGAGGGAGAGATAGAGAGAGAGAGAGAGAGAGAGAGAGAGACAGAGAGAGAGAGACAGAGAGAGAGAGAGAGAGACAGAGAGGGAGAGAGAGAGGGAGAGAGAGGGAGAGACAGAGAGGAGAGAGAGAGGGAGAGAGAGGGAGAGACAGAGAAGAGAGAGAGAGAGAGAGAGAGAGGGAGAGAGAGAGAGGGAGAGACAGAGAGAGAGAGAGAGAGAGCTGCTGCTGCTTATTTTTAAAATAAAATAAAATTTTAATACTTCTCACATACACGGCACAGCTAGCAGTGAAGTGCTTTAACAGCTGCTGACCGCTCACATTAAATAAATTAAATAAAGTAATATAGAATATCTGAAATAGTAAGGAATGTATATAAGAGCAGGATGAAAAAATCATGAAAAATATAAAGTAAGTTCTGAGATAATATTTTATAATAATAATAATAATTATTATTATTATTATTATAAAACTAAAGTACATAATTATTAAGTATAGAAAACAGAAGTGTGCAGTGGGAAATAAAGTGCAAACAAGTGAATAAAATGAATGAAAGTGTAACTAACACTGAGATATTTAGCAGAAGTTCTATGATTCTCTGTATAATGTGTGTTTAAGGGTGGTCTTAGTTTTTCCCCCCATTTAACTGGCAGCTGCCTTTGTTTTGTGAATATTTTATTAGAAATGGATCAAAAAATACAAAATTACTTGCAATATTGTAATGACCTTTATTATTATTATTTTTTATTTTTATTTTTTTTAAAAAAAGGGTATTATATTATGAATGATATTATACCCTGAAATATTGTACCATATCACCCATCACTAATTATCACACCAGGTACTACTTTTACTGTTTTTAGCAAAAAAAAATCACTTTTTTCTCATTTCTCATTCTATATCTACTAGAGACAGATTTTATCTCCAGTATCATTCACTTTACTTCAGTCCTGGATATATGGAGATATTTGGAGTTCATTATTTAGTATCATGACATTCTGGATCATTGACTTCTGTTACAATCTGATGAAAATTCTTGTATTTTTTAATATCTCAGTTAGGGGTGTGTCATATCATATTGTATGCAATAATAAAATTTAATTTTTATTTTGTTGCAGTAGTGTATTCTTGAAATATTTTTTTAAATAAATGTTTTGTAATATCGCCAAGAGTATCGTTATCACAAAAATACCATGAAATATCGTGATACTATTGTAGGGCCATATCGCCCACCCCTAGTCTGGATGCAGTTCTGTTAATAACTTGTTTGAGGTGACGTTTTCTCCGTGGTGGTTATTTCGGCTCTCGGGAAGCTGAAGAATGAGGTGTGTGAGCTGCGTGTGTAAATCGTAACTCGTCTCTGAGGTGTCTTAACACTGAAATCTGAAGAATGCGTTCGTCAATCCCGTCAGCAGCTTGAAGCGATGGGCCCATTTACAACTTCTGATCTTTAAGCAACAGGAACAATGCAGGTGTTATAGGCCATTGTGTACTGATAAATACGCCGCCTGATTCATGATTTCCACCAGGACCCCGCCATAAATTCAGCACAGCCTGGGCCACCTCAGCACTTTCTGCCCAGAGTGCGCGTCTCCTCAATTAACGGAGGTACTGAGGAGGGGAGGATAAGAGGCCAGTGGAGAGCAATCCTGCCGAAAGACCGGCTCCTCAGACGGTGGCACTGAAATATCCAGGAAAGTCTCTGGTGTTCCTGTATTTGTCACAGTTCGCCCCGTGTTTCCTTCCTTCCTCTCAGGTCTGTTCTCAGGTCAGAGCAGTAGTGCTGTCCAGATATATACCTGGAGTCCTCCGGTGGAGGTGCCGACCTGCTAACAACATAAAAACAAAGAGGTGTTTTGACGCTTGCTGATTGGCTGTCAGCCGACTAGAATCACAGGGATACAGAAATAGCCCCAGATATTTATGGGCGTGGCCGCCGGAGGTATTTAAGCCTTTGTGCTTTGATGTTTCGTCATTTGTCTCCAATAATGACATGAAAGGAATCCAACATAACTTCATATCTGCTCTAATGAGAATCATAGCACATCAAACAGAGCTTGTCTGTAGACTGCTGACACCTTTTGGACTGTTGTGTATATATATATATATATATATATATATATATATATATATATATATATATATATATATATATATATATATATATATATATATATATCACTGCCACAAACCTTCTTCATCTCTATTGGTCCATGCATCATACATTTTTTACACAGTGTAAACAGCAGTTGTTGTGATGAAATCATGTAGAAAAGTAAAAATAAACAAAAATGGAGATACTGTATGTAAAAGCACCACTTACTGTATTAATACTGTTTTAATATTTAAATAATAAAGTGTTTTACTGTCCAATAAAAATATGCATCTCCATTTTTGCCGATATGAGATTTCGACATCATTTGAACACAGCAATGGTCTTTTACATTGTGTGAAAATGTAATGATGAATGGACCAATAGAAATGCTCAAAAATAGCTTGGAAAAAATTCTGGTTCCATTAACTTACATCGAAAGTAAAGTATGTTTTGGTCTCTCCTGTATATATATAAAGGGTGTTTATATATATATATATATTTTTGTTGATTTTCATTTTTCAATATAAGGAAAATGCAACAGCTGCTCTTTATATATCCTGTGAGTGTTTCATGATGAATGGACCAATAGAAATACTCCGCAATTACCTGGAAACCTTCTGGTTCCATTGACTTACATTGAAAGATATATATCAATGTTTTTGTCCGCCACTGTAAAGGTTCTATTTTGGAGATACTTGTGATGATTTTTATATATATTCAAAGTTTAGAATCACTTTAGAATTTCATTTCATGCAATTTTCATGCAATTCACTAACAATATTGTCCATTTCACAATTAGTGTAAGTGTATCAGATGATTTTTAAAGAATAAAAATGTTTGTATTAAAGTCTATTTTTGTATAGAGGCTTATTTTACATATAGTCCTATTATCAGTAATTCTCAGTCCTCTGTCTAAATCTCCTGGTACGACCACCAATCCAAGTTAAGGATGTTATTGGACTAATTGGTTGTTAGGACACTCTTGATCAATTGTGATCACAGCTGAAAAACATTCTACTAATAAGTGAGTATAAAAGGGAACAACATTCTAGGTTAGTTTAGTATCTGAAGATCAGCAGTTGATGTCTTGCTGACCGACTCACAATGACCAGAAAGAAACAACTTTCTTTAGAGACCCGTCAGTCCATTGTTGTGTTAAGGAAGAAGATACTCCATTAAAACAAGAACATTTCACTGTGATCCCAAACTTTTGAGCGGTAGTATATTATATATATATATATTTTGTTGCTTTTGCCTGATCCTTCTTTATATTTCCTGCCTCTGCGTGAGCTGTGTACACTGGTAGGTACGAGTGTGTTCGGCTGATTTGGGTTCAGCTCGGGGAGAGGATGCTGTGGTTCTTTACATTCATCTGTAAAGGATGCAGATGAGCCGGCCCTGTGTACTCGAGCAAGTTGGCACAATTTCCTGTGTTATACACGTGAACGGACGCGTCTGGTTACTCGTACGTCTCCTGCGTTGGAGGAGCGAGTCAGCGCCGGCACGTTCCTCCTCCATCATCTGCCCGAGGGGTGTGAACAACACACATCACCAATGAAGCAAGCCACGGAGATGATTGGCTCCCACCGGCAGCTTATTCCCTTCAACACTTCGTCAATTGCCCACTTTTAGCGAGGAAGCAATTAACGGCCCGGCGGCGGCGCGGCGTGGCGGGGTCGGCCCGGCCCGGGTTTTTTTCCCCGCCCGCGATCGCTCATTGTCATAATGATGCATGGCTGCATCTGAGGGTCTCCAGCCTGACAAAAGCTGGTGGGGCTTTTATTCGCTGTATCTCTTTCAGGGAATCGGAGGGGACGAATGCTTCACCTCAGCGATCGAGCTCACATAAATCTCAGACTGAAAGGTTCCTGTCCCGGGTCAGACTCCGCCCGGCGCTGGCTTTTGTCGAGCCGCCTGTTATTTATTGCCGGAGCTTCTTCAGGTTGGCCTTTTGTGCGTGTGGATAAATAATTGTTTTAAAGATTATCTGTGGGGAGTTATTGTTTTAGGGCAGGGCGGGGGAGGGGGTGGCTTCAGCATTCTTTTCTTTAAATTGCTAAGTTACCCCTAAATTAGAGGCGTAATTAACCCTTCGATGAGATAAAATCAATTGGGGGGATTATAGAGCCGTCGTTACAGTCTCTTTCTCAGACGCTACAGTAACGGTGGACTGTGAAGCTGAAAGACCCCAGTACCATTTCAAACTTTAAATATAAATCTTCTTCTATTAACCTACGTATACAAGCATGATCTAGTTTCTACGTCCCTCCTGTATACTTAGTATGTTTTCCTTTATATTATTATATTTCAGTTATTTAGTATATCGTTGCTGTCCTATGAAAAACAAGTATTTCAAAATTTTCAACTTTACAGGACACACCAAAAACATACTTTACTTTTAGTGTAAGTCAATGGAACCAGATTTTTATTCAAAGCTAATTCATCGCATTTCTATTGGTCCATTCATCATGAAAGTTTTACACAACGTAAACAACAGCTGTCACGTTCAGATAATATAGAAAACCAAAAATATATTTTCGATTGGACAGTGACGATATGTATATATATTTTTTGTTTATTTATTGTTGTTATATTTGCACTGTTTTTACTATATATATATCCATACACACTAACTTACATTGAAAGTAAAGTAGGTTTTTGTGTGTGTGTGTGTATATATATATATATATATAGATAGATAGATAGACAGAGAGATATCTAAGCCTTACCCCAAGCATTTCAGTGCATGTTTTTATATATATATATATATATATATATATATATATATATATATATATATGGAGAGAGAGAGAGAGAGAGAGAGAGAGAGAGAGAGAGAGAGAGAGAGAGAGAGAGGAGCCTCACCCGAAGCATTTCAGTGCATGTATATATTATAAATACTATTATATATAAATATATATACATGCACTGAAATGCTTCGGGTGAGGCTCAGATTCTCATATCATATATATCTCTATATATATATATATATAAATAGAGAGAGAGAGAGAGAGAGACAGAGAGAGAGAGAGAGATCTGAACCTATAGAGAGAGAGAGAAAGAGATCTGAGCCTCACCCCAAGCATTTCAGTGCATGTGGACATGATGTGCAAATGACAGTAAACTTAAAACCTAAACTGACTCTAGACTTTAACTAGTATGAATGCAGCAGTTTAACAGTGCACTGATGTCTGACTGATCAAAACCATGTATTTGTAGACCAGTAACTTTACAGGAGACACTTTTAACCCTTACCGAGAGTCAGTGTTGTTGTTCTAGCGTGTCTGCTGCTCCACTCGTTTTGGAATTTGTACAGAAGCTGCAGCTGATGTTGTAAAATTCAGTATAAATATAATAAACTGTATGTGTGGCTAGTTTATCTATACTCGTTATTTAATTTCATGTAGTGATCCTTCCACACGAGTTTGAACCCTCGTCTCTGGTTTCCATAGCGCAGCTCGCCGAGAAACCAGCCCAAAGACAGAAAAGAGGCTGAACGTTTTGGGTTAACGCTGCCGTGATCTACGGGCTGAGGTTAGAAATAGCGATTGATTGTTTGAGATGGTGTTGCTGGTTTAAATGCAGTTCCATCACTGTCCTGTTCAGGTGGCCAGATAAATCTTTTTGTTTTAATAGTGTCTCTTAGTTCAGATGCCAGAGAGGCGCGATGAAGCCGTAATTACGGGGCTTAATTGATGTGTTTTTACTGTTATGGACTATCCCTCCACTCCCCGCACCCTTTTCACGGCGAGGGTCCTGCCTGCTGTTGTTTGCGCTATATTTCTCCCAGTATTGATTGCTATTATGGTAAATTCGATGGGCACAATGGAACTCTATCAGCAAAATACAGGTTAATTATCTTGAGGTCAGCCGGCCTCCGATTCGCACAAAGGGCCGGCCTTCTCGCCGCTTTATGACCTGGCATTAAATTGTGAGCACAAATTATCGCAGGAGATTCATGGAAATTAGGAGGCAGAAGAAAAGCCAGGCTGAGCTTTACGAAGTGTTCTCTGTTTGTGTTTGTGTATCAGCAGTAACGCTTCTCTCTGAACAGTCAGTTATGTGTGTGTGCAGGTCAGATCAGGAATATCGAACACAAGCTGGATGGACAAACATAAACCTGTGTGTTGACTTAAAGGCAGGAGTATAGCAGGAGAATGTGTGTGTCAAAAGTATTCACACTCATTACTCAGGTAGAAGTATAGATAGTAGGGTTTAAAGTATGAACTGAAGCTTTTTACTCCAGTAAAGGTGTAAAAGTACTGCTTTCAGAACTACTTAAAGTATTAAAGTAAAAGTAACATAAGAGAAAAAATGATATTAAGGACAAAGCTTAGGTCGCACCACAGGGGTCTATAGTGCACTAGCCCACCTCCCCAAAACCCCCATTCTTCTAAAATCCATAATGACTATAATGTTATATTAAAATGTTAATGTTGATAAGTTTGGGATGCGCTAGGCTTCCTGTTTCAGCTCATATACACCCATTAAACATGAATGTAGTTTAGAACAATGTAAAAACTGAGAAGGGTTTGGGTTTTACTTGTAGGAGTTTTGGTAGTACTGGGAGTACTGGGAGGAGTTTTTATTGTACTGGTGGGGGGGTTGTACTGGCATGGTTTTGTTTGGTTGTGCTGGGAGGAGTTGTGGTTGTACTGGGAGGAGTTGTGGTTGTACTGGGAGGAGTTGGGGTTGTACTTGTAGAAGTTGTGGTTGTACTGGGAGGAGTTGTGGTTGTATTAGGAGGAGTTGTGGTTGTACTTATAGAAGTTTTGCTTGTACTTGTAGAAGTTGTGGTTGTACTGGGAGGAGTTGTGGTTGTACTGGGAGGGGTTGTGGTCGTACTGGGAGGGGTTGTGGATGTACTTGTAGAAGTTTTGCTTGTACTGGGAGGAGTTGTGGTTGTACTGGGAGGAGTTTGGTTGTACTAGGAGGAGTTTGGTTGTACAGGGAGGAGTTTGGTTGTACTGGGAGGAGTTGTGGTTGTACTTGTAGAAGTTTTGCTTGTACTGGGAGGAGTTGTGGTTGTACTGGGAGGAGTTGTGGTTGTACTGGAAGGAGTTTGGTTGTACTGGGAGGAGTTGTGGTTGTACTGGGAGGAGTTTGGTTGTACTGGAAGGAGTTTGGTTGTACTGGGAGGAGTTTGGTTGTACAGGGAGGAGTTTGGTTGTACTGGGAGGAGTTTTGCTTGTACTGGAAGGAGTTGTGGTTGTACTGGGAGGAGTTGTGGTTGTACTGGGAGGAGTTGAGCTTGTACTGGGAGGAGTTGAGCTTGTATTGGGAGGAGTTGTGCTTGTGGAATGTGTTTTAGAGAGATGGATCTGTTCACTCTGCTATAACGTGATTCAAACCCACATCAGACGTCATCCTGATCAGATCTGTATCTGTTTTAAACACGTGTATGTAATGTGTCTCAGTCTAATTCAGATATAATACTCAAGACAGAACAACACAACAAGACACAACAGCAACAATATGAGTGATAAAATTCATATTTATTTATTTATTTTTTAAAATCAGACTATTGTATTTGTTTATTTGTTTATTTTATTTGAATCCCCATTAGCTCCTATAGAAATAGCAGCTATTCTTCCTGGGGTCCATCAAACATAAAACACACATATACATTGAATATATACAAAAGAAAACAAGCACATACTCTATGTATATTCCAAAAGTATATGACAGAAGAATATACACTATCCATATACATCAAAAGAAAAAGAAAAGAAGAACAACCTCCATGTATATCTCACATGTATACAAAATAAAAAAAAAAAAAATAAATATTTAAAAATAGAAGTTTTTTTTTAAAATGTCATTATAATCCCAATAAACTCACTATTCCCCTCGAACAAATTTCCCTAATCTACTTTTAACTTTTATTTATTTAGTTTTATGATCAGGATCAGTTAGGTAGCTCTATAAATAGCTCTATAAATCTATAAATATTATATCAGTGATATTAACCTGATTTTAAATCCTGTGTATACGCTGTACAGCCGGTGAACCTCCAGCCTACAGTAGAGCGTTCTGCCTGAGCTGCTGAGAGGAGGTTTGTCTGAGTGGAGGAGAGAGGATGTCAGACATTTTACTTATGCCAGACTGATTGGCCTTATAAGCGGCGGTGAGACTCATCGATGAGGTAGAGTTAATGGCATTGATTGTGGATATTGTGTGTGTGTGTGTGTGTGTGTGTCTCACTCCTGCAGGGACTCCAGTGAATCGGATTCCTATCATGGCCAAGCAGGTGTTGGATCTCTACACTCTCTACAAGCTTGTCACCGAAAAAGGCGGCTTAGTGGAAGTCATCAATAAGAAAATATGGCGCGAGATTACCAAAGGCCTGAACCTCCCTACCTCCATCACCAGTGCAGCTTTCACTCTCCGGACCCAGTGAGTCTGATAACCTTTCACACCTTCAACCTGTTGATAACCTCCAGTTGCTTCTTGACTGTCGAGTCCAATTCAATTATCTGCTTCTGAACAGAGAGCGGAGGACTAGAGGACTGTGTGTGTCTGTCACGGCTCAAGTGGATACAACGCTGAACCAAAGAGATTCATTAGTCTAGAACACTGACGACAACAAAGATCTTTAAAATACTGAATAATCGACTGCTGTTCCATATACTTGTGTTGGAAATACAGATGCTGGTTCATCCGGCTTCATACTAGCTTGTCACTAGTCGAACTCCAGATAAAGTCCAGTTAGCAAGTCCTCAGTTGGATTTTTAACTGAGAGTAAATTAAAGCTTGCTAGCTAGTTGGCTGACCAGAGCTGTAATAAGTTATTCTGACAGCTTTGAGCTCCGGTTTAAAGAATTAACCAGTTTTATGAAGCTTGTTATTAAAATAATACTTTATTAATGAGGTTTTTGTATGTAGTAGTTTTCTTTAGAAGGCACATTCATGACAGATTTATACAAGAGAACAAATAATCTGATTTTTTAATATTGTATCAGCTTTATATTAGTATTATTAGTATTCGAGATGGAAGGATCTATGAGCCATGTATTGGTATCGGACCATATTTAACCAAAATATGTGATCAGTGATCGGCCAGTATTTCTCTAATTTAGCAGAACGATGACATTAAACAAATGTATCAAGCGGTTTACGCTTATTATACTGTTATATAATATTATACTCGTTAAAAATAGTAATTAACCAGTTTAGACCATGTTTCATGACTTGCTTTGCCCTAATAATGGAATATAGCCCCGCCCTCGATCGGTATCGGCTGATCGCGTTAAAAGGCGATTGGCAATCGGAATCGGCCTCAAAAACGCTGATCGGTCCGATTCTTTTTGATTTTTAATTATTAATAACATTGATAAGGATGGTGATATTGTTTTGCTACTGAAGTGATTATCGTATAATTAATTGAATATATTTAATTGAATTTAGATTTTTATGTATATTTTAATGTATGTAGAACGTTACACAGACTTTCAGTTTATGTAGCTTTGGGATGTTTAAATGAAATGTAAGTTGGTACCATGTGTGTGTGTATATGTATATATATATATATATATATATATATATATATATATATATATATATATATATATATATATATATATAATGGTATATATACTCAGTTCTATTTTGACCCGCTGAGTTGAAGCAGAGCTTGTTTGTGCAAGTCAGTTCACTTAAACCATCATTTAAAACAATTACATCACCGCCCACCTCCTCCAATCACCATACAGACCACAAACATGTTCAATGGCATTCTAAGAACTTGTGTGCTGTGAGCTTCACCTGGTCGTGAACCCATCTCATAGAAAAGAGGGTCCTTTCATGTGGTCTTTAAAACAGATGTCCTTCAACCAGACTTGTGTAGATGAAGGGAGCGCTAGAGACCTCGAGCTGGATGACACCGTCAGACACGCGGTGACCCTGTTCATGTGTTTAGCTGTGAGATGTTATAACTTTCAGTTCCTGTTGTAGTAAAAACAGAGCAGGTTTAATAAAAACGTATCATTATTTCAGTCATTTAGCTGCACTCAGTATACTTTACTGCGTATGCAGAATTTAAAACACAAGTTCTATTTATTTATTTATTTATTTGTAGAGCTTCACAAACAGGAACACATATATTGTGTGTTAATTCTTTACCTGGTTTGTTAAAAATAGCAAATTTAGTACATTTGAATTAAAGAATAACAAGTATCTCTGAAATAGTCACTTTAATAGTGTTTACTTTCAATGTAAGACAATGGAAACAGATTTGAGCCTTCCTATTGGTCCATTCATCATAAAACACTGTAAATGTAAACGGCTGCTGTCGTGTTCAAAAGATGCAGGTTGTGACTTTAAAAAGTTTTAAAATAAAGTATATGATTAACTTCATGTTGTAACTTGCATAACAACTCGACTGACATCTAGTAAAAAAAAAACATCTAATTACAAATAATAATTTGTTTTGATATCAGTCGGTTACACAGATTGGACCTGATTTAGTTCAACAAGGCTTACATTAATTAGAGCTGTAAACAAATCAAATAAAAAATTAAGCTTTTTTTAAAAGTTTTATTTAGTTCCACATTAGTTTTATCAGCTATAATCACTACTTTAGAGTATTTACACTGTAAAAATACAATAGAATTACAGTTACCTTGACAATAAAGCACTGGCACCATGTTATCTATCAATCAATCTTTCTATCAGTCAATCAATCAATCAGTCAATCTGCCCTTATTTTACTTGTAAATACATTAAGTTTGACCCTCATTTTCAATGCAGCCCAGCATTTACAATTTAAAAGGATCGAAAGAAATGAAAATGGAATTGAATCAGCTTAAATCTAAAATAAACATAATTACAGTGAATAACAGTAATCAGGATCAGAATACTTTATTGATCTGATGGAACTTTTGGATTAAGGAAAAACAAAAGGTATAAGATATAAAGTACATAGTGATGTAAGTAAAAAAGAAGAACTAGTTCTGTATTGAACAGAAAGCATGCAAAGGTCTGAGAACCAGAAGTTAGCATGGTCTGATAAAGTAACACTAGCCTTTTCATGGTCCGCTGATAGCAGACCGGGTCCTCCTTTTCTGAATAGTTTAATATTTATTTGATAATAAACTCATAGAGAAACAATACAGTGTGTTTCAGGCTGCGGCCTTGTCCTGGGTGAACTCGGGAAGAGAAACCAGACAGAGATAAGATACAAACTCAGCAGCAGCTCAGAGAGAGAGAGAGAGAGAGAGAGAGAGAAAGAGAGAGAAGTTCTGATTAAATTATTTTTTTGATTCGCTCTAGTTGTCTTATTTTAGCTTTGTAAATAGTTTTATTGCTAAATCAGTTGTCGAAGGGACGACAGACCCCAGAGGCAAACTGCTCTTAGTACAGCAGCAGCAGCCATTTCTATAAAATAATAAACACTAATAATTTAAAACATTTGCAATATGCACACATTTAAATTCTTACAAATACAGTCAAGTGACTGTCATAATAAATATTGTACCTCTGGTTGAGTTATTGCATACACAAAATTACACAAAATTTGAGTTATTGCACACACAAAATTAATTATATTATTATTATTACACATACACTACCAGTCAAAGGTTTTAGAAAACTACCAATCAAGCGTTTTTAGAAAACTGCCAATCAAAAGTTTTAAAAAATGACCGATCAAAAGTTTTAGAAAATTACCAAACATTTTTAAAAACTACCAAACATTTTTAGAAAACTACCAAACATTTTAAAAAACTACAAATCAAGTGTTTTTAGAAAACTACCAATCAAACATTAAAAAAACTACCAATCAAACATTTTTAGAAAACTACCAAACATTTTAAAAAACTACAAATCAAGTGTTTTTAGAAAACTACCAATCAAACATTTAAAAAAACTACCAATCAAACATTTTTAGAAAACTACCAAACATTTAAAAAAACTACCAATTAAGTGTTTTTAGAAAACTACCAATCAAACATTTTAAAAAACTACCAATCAAACATTTTAAAAAACTACCAATCAAATATTTTTAAAAAATGCCAATAAAACATTTTAAAAAACTACCAATCAAATATTTAAAAAATGCCAATAAAACATTTTAAAAAACTACCAATCAAACATTTAAAAAAACTACCAAACATTTAAAAAAAACTACCAATCAAACATTTTAAAAAACTACCAATCAAATATTTAAAAAAAACGCCAATAAAACATTTTAAAAAACTACCAATCAAATTTTTTTAAAAATTACTAATCAAACATTTTTAGAAAACTACCAATCAAACATTTAAAAAAAATGCCAATGAAACATTTAAAAAACTACCAATCAAATAAAAAAACTACTAATCAAACATTAAAAAAACTACTAATCAAACATTTTTAGAAAACTACCAATCAAACATTTTTAGAAAACTACCAATCAAAATTTTTAAAAAACTACTAATCAAACATTTTTAGAAAACTACCAACCTTTGACTGGTAGTGTATGAACAGTACAGTATTGAGTATTGTGGTATTGAGTATTGTGGTATTGAGTATTGTGGTATTGAGTATTTTGGTATTAAGTATTTTGGTATTGTGGTATTGAGTATTGTGGTATTGAGTATTTTGGTATTAAGTATTGTGGTATTAAGTATTTTGGTATTGAGTATTGTGGTATTGAGTATTGTGGTATTGAGTATTGTGGTATTGAGTATTGAGTATTGTGGTATTGAGTATTTTGGTATTGTGTATTGTGGTATTAAGTAGACTGAGGGAGGAGTTAGAGTGTAAAAGCTCAGGAGTCAGTAAGATCTGAATCAGAAGGCTGATCTGATTAAACTGGTCTTACTGGATTATTTTCATTAGTTTTAACTGGCAGGTCCTGTAATTCTGAGCAGGCAGCTCCACAGTGACCTCACAGTGATTAGCTGTTCCTACAGACAGCATGTTGAGAGGAGTTCACAGTGAAGTACGTAAAATAATGTCCACACATGCTTCTCTAACCACTGTCCTCCTCCTCCTCTCCTCCTCCTCCTCCTCCTCCTCCTCCTCCTTCTCCTCCTCCTCCTCCTCCTTCTCCTCCTCCTCTGCGCAGGTATATGAAGTACCTTTATCCCTACGAATGTGAAAAGCGGGGACTCAGCTCGCCCGGGGAGCTGCAGGCAGCTATTGACAGCAACCGCCGCGAGGGCCGCCGGCAGAGCTACGGCTCCGCCCTCTTCAACTACTCCCCCGTAGGCACGCCCACCCTGCTGCCGTCCCCCAAACTCACCATGCCTCACATCAGCATGCCCAGCCCCAACGGCGCACACATGGCCCACACGCCCGTCATCAAGAAAGGTGAGCGGCGGTGCCGTGTCCCGCAGGACCACCGCAAAGACAGCACACGATTACATTACATTACATACCATCCCATAATATCAGCATGAACCTAGACAACGTTCACACTGTGATCACTACTACTGTCACTACTACTGTCACTACTGCTGTCACTACTGCTGTCATTACTGCTGTCACTACTGCTGTCACTACTGCTATCACTACTGCTGTCACTACTACTGTCACTACTGCTGTCACTACTGCTGTCACTACTACTGTCACTACTGCTATCACTACTGCTGTCACTACTGCTGTCACTACTACTGTCACTACTGCTGTCACTACTACTGTCACTACTGCTGTCACTACTGCTGTCACTACTGCTGTCACTACTGCTATCACTACTGCTGTCACTACTACTGTCACTACTGCTATCACTACTGCTGTCACTACTGCTATCACTACTGCTGTCACTACTACTGTCACTACTGCTGTCACTACTGCTGTCACTACTGCTCTCACTACTACTGTCACTACTGCTGTCACTACTGCTGTCACTACTGCTGTCACTACTGCTGTCACTACTGCTATCACTACTGCTGTCACTACTACTGTCACTACTGCTGTCACTACTGCTGTCACTACTGCTGTCACTAAAGCTTTCACTACTGCTGTCACTACTGCTGTCACTACTACTGTCACTACTGCTATCACTACTGCTGTCACTACTACTGTCACTACTGCTATCACTACTGCTGTCACTACTGCTGTCACTACTGCTGTCACTACTGCTGTCACTACTGCTGTCACTACTGCTGTCACTAGCCTGCTCAGCTGTGACTCACACACAGTGTAACAGAATAGAAATAGAATAGAATTAAACTATCACTATCTTCTCTTTGTGCCAGTGTTTGTTTCACAGCAGTGTTGCCGAGCAACCATTAAAAGATATTCACAAGCACTGCAGATAAGCCGCGCACTAATCCCTTAAACTCTCAGGTGTATTACATCATACGGCTCATTATTCCGTACCCACGCTGACTCTAGAGTTAATCTGGAAGATATGGAATTGTGTAACAGCATTCTCTGGAACGTCATCTGCATAATTAAACGCTTAAGATGCGAACAGAGTCGTTCGGAGTGTTCTGACGGAAAATCTTCAGCTCCAGAGAAACGTAGAAGCGGGTTCTCAGTAAGACTCCCGAAATCCTTAATACCTCTGAAAGCTCTCTAACGAGAAGTGTTCACGAAGGCGCTGTCTGAACGTTACCTTGATTATTACTCTGAAGAGAATTTACCTACCTCAGTTTTAATTCAACAAATTTTCTATTACACAGTAAACACGACAGCTGCCCATGAAATATATATATATATATATATATACACTACCGCTCAAAAGTTTGGAATCACAGTGAAATGTTCTTGTTTTAATGGAGTATCTTCTTCCTTAACACAACAATGGACTGACGGGTCTCTAAAGAAAGTTGTTTCTTTCTGGTCATTGTGAGTCGGTCAGCAAGCCATCAACTGCTGATCTTCAGATACTAAACTAACCTAGAATGTTGTTCCCTTTTATACTCACTTATTAGTAGAATGTGTTTCAGCTGTGCATCACAATTGAGCAAGAGTGTCCTAACAACAAATTATTACTGATAATAGGACTATATGTAAAATAAGCCTCTATACAAAAATAGACTTTAATACAAACATTTTTATTCTTTAAAAATCATCTGATACACTTACATTAATAGTGAAATGGACAATATTGTTTGTGAATTGCATGAAGTGAAATTCTAAAGTGATCCTAAACTGAGCGGTAGTGTATGTGTGTGTCAGACTGGATTTATATATATATGTGATAACTTGCATAACAACTAAACTGACATCTAGTAAAAAAAATGTATTGAAAAAAAAAAATAATTTGTTTTAATATCAGTCGGTTACATGGGTTAGAGTTAGGGTTAAGGCTTCTATTAATTGAAGGCTTACAGTAATAAAACAAGTTTTATTAGTATATGATTAACTACATGTGATTGCATAACAACTCAACTGACGTCTAATAAAAAAAATACCCACTAATTCATCTTGCGTCTCGTTACCGTCCAGAGAAAAACACGTACCTTAATTTTAATTAAACTAATTTACTATTACACAGTGAACATGACAGCTGCCCATGCAACTTGCCAAGAATTCACTATCAGCTGACATCTAGTAAAAAAAAAAATTTAATATAAAAATATTGTAAATAATTTGTTTTAAAATGAGTCAAGCAAGTTTTATAATGAAGTATATGATTAACTACATGTGATAACTTGCATAACAACTCAACTGACATCTAGTAAAAAATAATAATAATAATTTGTTTTAATATTAGTCGGTTACATGGATTTTATCTGATTTAGTTCATCAAGGCTTCCATTAATTAAAGGCTTACAGTAATAAAACAAGTTTTATAAGTATAAGATTTACTACATGTAATTGCATAACAACTCAGCTGACGTGTAATAAAAACGTCTAATAAAAAAATACCCACTAATTTATCTTGCGTCTCGTTACCGTCCAGAGAAAAACACGTACCTTAATTTTAATAAAACTAATTTTCTATTACACAGTGAACACGACAGCTGCCCATGAATTCACTATCAGTTGTGTCTGTAGATTTAATAAGAAGACATAACGAGTAAGTTGTAAACTGTAATCTGAGCGCATACCTGCTCAGATGTGTTGGACCGGATTGACATATATATTTATATATAAGCAAGTTTTATAATGAAGTATATGATTAACTACATGTTTGGAATTTATTTTAATATCAGTCCGTTATACAGATTTTTTTCTGATTTAGTTCAACAAGGCTTACATTAATTAGAGCTTCAACACAAATCAAATGAAGAACCAGGTCTCCTGTTTGTTCTTCATGCTGCTAGTCTGCCATTGTAATCATGGTCTGATGATGTAAGCGCGGTATGATTAGTTTTATCAGTAATTATCTGTATTTTAAAGGAGTAATTACTGAAAAGTGTATCTAAAATGTGTATTGTTGTCTCTATTTAAGCGACAAATTATGCGACTGGCAAAGAAGTCACTGTCAGTTCACCGTGCCTTTAGATTTAATAGTAAGATATAATGATTATTGTTAGTTTTAATAGTAATTATCTGTATTTTAAAGGAGTAATTACTGAAAAGTGTATCTGAAATGTGTATTGTTGTCTATTTTAGCGACAAATCATGCGACTGGCAAAGAAGTCACTGTCAATTCATTGTGTCTTTAGATTTAAAAGCAAGTTTTATGTTATAAATATATGATTAACTACATGTGACGACTTGCATACTTCAACTGACATGCGACTGGCAAAGAAGTCACTGTCAGTTACTGAGTCTGTAGATTTAATAATTAGATAGATTGTTAGTTGAGTAAGTACTAAACCCCAGTCCGAACGCATACCTGCTTAGATGTGTCAGACTGGATGATATATATATATATATATATATATATATATAAAGGCAAGTTTTATGTTATAAATATATGATTAACTACATGTGACAACTTGCATACTTCAACTGACATCAAATAATTTGAATTTGAATCTAAAATGTGTATCGTTGTCTCTATTGTAGCGACAAGTAATGCGACTGGCCAGTAAGTCAGTCAGTGAGTCTGTAGATTTAATAATAAGATATAATGATTATTGTTAGTTTTATCAGTAATTATCTGTATTTTAATGTATTGTTGTCTATTGTAGCGACAAAGCATGCGACTGGCAAAGAAGTCACTGTCAGTTACTGAGTCTGTAGATTTAATAATTAGATATAATGATTATTGTTAGTTGAGTAAGTACTAAACCCCAGTCCGAACGCATACCTGCTTAGATGTGTCAGACTGGATGATATATATATATATATATATATATATGTATATATATATATATATATATATATATATATATATATATATATATATATATATATATATATATATATATATAAAGGCAAGTTTTATGTTATAAATATATGATTAACTACATGTGACAACTTGCATACTTCAACTGACATCAAATAATTTGAATTTGAATCTAAAATGTGTATCGTTGTCTCTATTGTAGCGACAAGTCATGTGACTGGCCAGTAAGTCAGTCAGTGAGTCTGTAGATTTAATAATAAGCTGTAATGATTATTGTGAGTAAGTACTAAACCCCAGTCTGAGCGCATGCCTGCTCGGATGTGTGGGGCCGGTTGTGGTTTGGCTCGAATGGGGTTCATTTGAATCCGTATCACAGACGGGCTTAAAGGAGAAGTCAGTTCTCTTGCGTAACGCCACCGGCCTCCTCGCGCTCACGCATTGTGGCTCGCATGGTCGTGCCAGCAGACAGGAAACAGCTTGCAGGACTTCCTCTTGCCCGCGCTGCCAGTTTCCGCATTAGACGGTGGGAGCGATGGGAGCGTGGCGAGAATGATTCACTACGACTCCCATATGGAAAAAGACACAGTCACGCAAAGCTTCCTACTTTAAAGATCAAAGGCTTTTTTAAAGTCTGCTGGTATTTATAGGCTGGAGATTAAAATAGATCAGTGTGAGGATCAGGATTTAGTGTTTCTCTCTCATGACCGCATAGATGTGACTCTCTGTGACTGCGTCTCTGATGCAACTGCACATGCACCCTATAAATACATCTCTCAGTTAACACTGCACTAAATATGTACACTTAGATTAATATATATTTATATAAATATATTTATTTTTATAATAAAGTATCATTAATTCATAAGTAATTCATATAATATATAATAATTATTTATACAAATATATTTTTTATTATTTATATATGTTTATATTTATTGTATATTTAGAGTGCTTTGCTATTTGCTGCTGTAACATATTAAATTATATATATCTTATTAAAAAACTAAGTTCAATCTAAATACAGGTTAGTTATGTATGTGTATGTTGTGA